>CAJHQQ010000069.1:0-215000 GCA_905132885.1 Moricandia moricandioides
TTAAGAGTAAGATATAGTTAAATTAAAAGACATGTCCAAATTAGTCATTTTATCATGAAATGCATCCGAATGCATTTGCAAATTCAAAAAAAAATGAACAAACGAACACATCTGCATTTGGGTGCTTCATCTAGATGTACCTTTCAAATGTACAAACGAACAACACCCAAATGATCCATCTGGATAAGACATCGAGATGATCCATCTGGATGAACCAGATGTACAAACGAACAGAGCCTAACCAGACCGTCGAGAAACAAACCTCCGAGAACCACCATCCCAAAAAGAAGATCCACCAACACCGACACACTCATAGAAAATCAACACCAGCCGCCGTACGATGAATAACTTGCAAATTCCAACAGGCTCCATTCTCCTCTAAGAAGATCACAGCTGGTCGTTGACGAGTCACCAGATCTGAAGAGTTCATGAGCCTCCGCATCAGAGGTCCGATCGATCTGCTGTGAGGAGAGATACCCACTTTCTAACCTCCAGACTTCTATAGGACTATCCCACTTCATTGCTCAAGATCCAAGAAGGGGGGGGGGGGGACGACCACGGCGTCTAGGGTAGCCACCGTAGACCGACGTGCCTCCACTCATGCCCGGCTTAGGAGGATGGCAAAGGGGGCAAGGGCCTAGGGCCCAAAATATTTTTTACATAAATAGTATTGGAAAGTATTGGAAAAATGCCCATATTTTTATTAAAAAATTAAAGATAAGGGTCCAAATTTTTAAATTATCATAATTTATATTTAGAAAAAATGTTAGCTATTTTGCGAAGGGCCCAAAATTATTTTGAGCTGAGCCTGCCTCCACTCGAGATAAACCTTGAAGTTGAGAGAAAAAAGAGATAAAAGAGATGGGCGCGTGGGGGTACTAGCGGCGCAAAATAAGATTCTATCCAAATTTATAAGATAAGAATGATTTTTATGAACAACTCCCCAATGCCTTTTACGGTTACAGTGTGTTGTTTGATATGTGTTACATATTCGTATGGCAAGGGTAATTTTTAATAGCAATTCATCAATAATTTCTGTTTAAATCATTTTTCTTGACCATGTTCTTAACAAAATACAGTATTGCAGTGTCTAACCAAACTCTGGAACACTGCTATATTTATATAAATTTTAAACAATAATTATATTATGTGGTAGTAAAATGCATATAAAAACTGTTGTCGGTAATACAAAATATGCAAGGGTCCGTAGACTCCCAGGCGACTATTTCGAGATTGGTCCTTGACTACTAGTCCCAAGGGCACAGCTCCGGTTACAGTTTTACTCTTACCGGTTTTTAGCTTTTAACCACTGGTCCATTGCGTATCTCCTTTCAAAACTTTATCCATTTGGGTAGTTTGTTCTCACCTACGCTGCCTCTGCCTTTTACCCACCGGTTTCATTCCCACCACTGTGTCGGAGGGACCGCCATTGACCCTCGGTGTTTTTACGTTCTAACAGAATATAAATATCTTAAACAAATAACTATAAAATTAAACCTTAATCCTAACACACAAAATAATAATCTTGCCAAGAGAGATCAAGTGTAGTACTTAGGGATCAAATTCACAGAGAACAATGACACAATAGATTTCTTATTTCTAAAGATTAAGCTAGATAATTATATATATTGGTAACAAGTAATCAGGTCAATGAAATATTTCTTATTAGAAGGTATAAATGCAATTTGGAAATATGCTACTAATATAAATATGGAAATATGATGATAGATTAACAAGATGCAAATGTATATATATGCTAGATCTAGGGTTTCAAGCTTAATGAATTATAGGGAATAGGAGACACAAATATGTAAATATTCTAGAACTCAAATATTAACTATTATGACCCTTTTAACTCCAACTCTCGTATGCGAGCAAAAGGAAAGACCATCGATCGATGGCTAAGGCCTGGTGTCGATCGACGGTGAAATCAGAAGGAAGTGTGAATGAAATTTGATATGTTCACCAAGCTAATTCGACCAGCTCTCGCATGCGTCTAACAACCTAGTTCAATGGAATCTATTCTGGCACAGAACCTACTCTCGTAGTCGTCCATGTCCTACTTTCGAGATCCTAGTTAGCTACTTTAGAATGCAAGCATTAAGCACAATTCAATTGATGAATATTAACTTAACCTAGCAATCCTACTTTTGGGCTAATCCATGATTGTTATCATTCAACCCTAACTTTAGTTGATAACTACTCAGACATAATTAAAGTAAAAATAATAATCTGAATATAATGCATAGATAAAATATTAGGGTTCCAATACAAATTTCCCTAAGGAGTTATGAATATTCTCCCCTAAATAAACCCTAAAACTATGGAGTGCTGGGGCACACACACACTTTGCCACAAACCTAGGCACCCAGCACACGCTCTCTCTTTTTGGTGCAATAGATAAAGTATAAATATAAAACCCTAAAGTCTAGGTCAAAACTCGTCCAGGGGTAATCTTGTAATCTTGTGTCTTGTCTCTAACTTAGGCTTGAAAATCGGCTGTATGCGAATTGGACATCGATCGATGACAGATATGCAACATCGATCGATCTTGGTCATGTAACATCGGTCAATGCCAACGTTGTGTCGTCGATCGATGGTAGTCTTGTACTTTGACTCTCACAACGATCAACTACGGATTATTCTCCTCTACATGTTCCAAAATCTCCAAGTATCTCTATATATCTCCAAAACATACATGGACCTGTATAGACCTTAAAACGTAGCCTATACACACATAACATACCCTAAATAGAGCCTATAACATGGTCTAAAACTGGTAATAAATAGGCTATATCAACTCCCCCAGACTTAACCTTTTGTTTTTTCTCAAGCAAACAAGCCTATGAAAGAGGTTTTGAAAAGCGAAGACTCACATAATGTCTAAGTATAATTGTCACTTTACTTTATCGTAACCACAACCTATTAAGTCAATCACAAAGAAACTTTATATACCCTATCCTAGTATAGCAACCAAATTTATTATACCAACAACTTAGCAAATACTAGTCTGACTCACCCCTCTATTGATTTCATTTTTTTGCATAAAATAAAAGTGCATGCTTTACCTTGGGAGTATCGAACAAGGGATATATGGACTCTTACCTCTGCAAGTATTTGAACACACATGTAGCCTTCTCTGATTCCTTTCCTCTCTCTCTTCTCACTTCTTCTCAGTCAATGTCTCCCTTGTTTTGAGGGTATCATTTTATTTTTTTAATTGACTAAGATAATTGGATAGGCTTCCATGAATCAAGCCCTAATGGGTTTTGCCACCACATCATGTTCACTTCTTTTTGACCTTTATCTCTTTCTAGGATCATATGAATCAAACTTTAATAGTTGTAGCCACCAAATCCTGTTCAACTCCTTTTTTTAATCTGAAGGGGAGATGAGAGGAGAATCAGAAGCACACAAACTTTTTACCTTCAAGACTTGCAGAAGGAATCCGATCCAATGTATGCCAAATCCCAAATCAAGCAAATAATGTCAGGATTAGTGTTGGAAATCATCTTCGGTTCCTTCAAAATTTCTAAGCAAGTGTGATATAGTGGCAGGATGATCCACTTTGGTATCTCTAGTAATCTCTGCAAACAACCTTCTAAGAATGGTCCATATAGCATGGTTACTCGATAATAAATCTTGATCATAGTACTCTTCTAGACTCAATAAATTTTTTTGAAAAACTTATATATATATATATATAAATATAACTCAAAAACAATTAAATAGCATTAGCGAACCTCCCCTAGACTTAAATTACACTGTCCCCAGTGTAATTCGCCCCGGATAGGTTAGAAAAATTAAATCATAAGTAAATAGCTTAAGTATAAAACTCGATACCTCTCTCTATAAGAGAGCGTCGATCGATGGTTGGTTAATGGTGTCGATCGATGTTGAACCTGTAAGTTTCTACTTCTTATATAGCTCAAAATAAAACACAATATCAGTAATACCTTGATCGATGTTGAATCTGTAAGTTTCTACTTCTTATAAAGCTCAAAATAAAACACAATATCAGTAATACCTCCCCCAGACTTAAACAACACTATCACCAGTGTTATACAGTCTGAGATCGAAGAAGAAATAAATCATAAGGACCAGATTTAACAAGAAAAAATGATATACCTGCTTGTTGATGGTGACCGTAGATCGACACAGTTAAGTGGCTATCGATCAATGCGATGGTAACTCCGTCGATCGACAGTGAACAAGTGTCGGGCGATACTATATGCAGACTATCTTCCTCGTTTTTTTTTAAAAAGAAAACCTGCAAAAATAAAATAAAATTCAAAATTAGACTAATATAATCAAAAACTAATTAAAACTTACTAAACATTGGGTTGCCTCCCACTCAGCACTTGGTTATAGTCTTAAGCTCGACGCTGTAAACGTTCTGACTAGAGCGGAGGTTGATCAACACTTGGAAGACAAGTGTCTACATCTTCTTTGCTTTTCTGAAACCATGTACCAATGAAGTTTCTGACTGCCTCATCTCCTCTGGTTTTCTCGTTCTTTATGATCTCCTTAGTAACCTCCAATGAATGCATTCTTCTTTGTAGATTCTCAATATTGCGCTAGAGCATTCTAAGTCTGGTAGTTGTAGTGTCTGATACCTCCTCCAATTTCTGAGAAATATCTTCCTTCATTAGGCTCTGAGAAAAAAAAATTTCATCGAACCTATCTTTTAAGTGGTGTTCTGCTGCGGACTTCTGTCTGTCAAACTCAATATCGATTGATGCAAGGTGTTGCTGTCGATCGGTGTCAATCTATCCGGTCTACTCGCATGCTGTCTCTGAACAGTACCCATCTCTTGCTTCATCTCATCCATGCGTGTAGTCAAATTGGTGAGACATTTATCTATAGGATAGTAGACATCATCAAGCCTCATGTAGAAATCATCTAGTGATATCTCTTGATCTTTGTAGATCTCATGCACAATTTCATCAATCTCTGCTCTATTGTATGTATCTTGCTTCTTTGTAGTGGTATCGATCGATGCGTTCTTCTTGTTGTCGATCGATGGTTGAGTTTGAATTTTCTCGTGCTTCTGCTCCCAGTTGTCGATCGATGCTGGTATCTGTGCGTCGATCGATGGCTATTGCTGTTGTCCAAATAAATTTCATGATTGTTCAGCCATAATAAGGGCATATGCTACATTTTTCTTAGGTAGAGTTGATCTCCCATAAAGACCTCGTGCACGTCCTTCTATATCTCTGAAAATTCCAAACTCATCGGATCTGAGATAACCATATTCTGTTTCTTCTGTTCCAAGTGGATGTTCTGGTTTTCGTTTGATGGCCAAGATAGGCCGATTATTGATGCTGGATTGCCGACTCTCACGTTCATAACCCAACCAGCTTCTTCAAGTGCCAAGTCGCGAGACTCAATCAGTTCTTCCTCTCTGTAATCTGAATCATATTCTTCATAAGCTTCACCATATCCTTGGCATGCCCAATTGGTGTCGATCGATGGTATATAGTTACCATCGATCAATGCTCGATAATCAGACTGGTGTCTAAAAAGGTTTCCATCTCCATTGGCCATTGCAAGTATATCTGCTACATCTTCCTTCGTGGCATTTAGAATTCTGCCATCTGTAGCTCTTGCGTGACCATCTGGATCTCTCATAACACCAAACTCATCTGGTTGTAGATAACCAGCTTCTCTGTCGCGTTCTTCTACTGAATCACGTTCTGTTTCTGCTTCCTTCTCAGTATCGATCGATGGCATATGGTCGCCGTCGATCGATGTTGATTTCCCTGGTTTATGGGAAACATGAAAAACTCCAGCCTCGTCCATAGCAAGCCCTCGGTACTTTATCATCTCTTCTTCTCTGTATTTTTCATCGTATTCAAGGTGGTCTGGGTTGTAATTGTAATCAGCATGGTGGGTGTCGATCGATTATGGGTTATGGGTGTCGATCGGTAATGAAAGGTGGATGTCGATCGATCGTTGGTTTGCAGGACTGTTGATCGATGATAAGGGTTGGGTGTCGATCGGTGCTCCATCTACCGATTCCTCATTGCACTCGTAATCGTAGAAGCATGTGGCCACAAGCTCTGCATCATTACACAATTTCGTGAGGGAAAATTTATTCTTATAAATTTCATAAAAAATATTATGATCAATCAAGGAAAGGCACAACCTGTTTGTCTTCATGTCACAGATAGCTCTTACAGTGGCCATGAAAGCTCCTCCAAGTAACAAGGAAGAGTTTCAATTGATCTGGATGTCCATCACATGGAAGTCTATCAGGACTAAGACGTCCTGAATTCGCAGTGGGACATCTCTGCATATACCTCCAGAGTCTACTCTAGAGAAATCCACAAAGACAAAAGAATCACTGGAAGTCTCAACTCTAAGGTTTAACTTCTCTGCTATAGCTTTGGGCATGATGCTCACTGAAGATCCGGTGTCGCATAAGGCATTGGGAAATTCGTGGTTTTTGATCAGACATGGCACCACAAACTTCCTAGGATCACTTTTCTTCTTCAGAATGATTCTTGGCTCTCTCCTAGTATGATCCTTGGTAGCTTTATCGACTATCATAGGTCCTGATGTAGCCCTCTTCCCTCTTCTGCTCTGGATTTGTCATATTCGTGACCTTTGGTCGATCAACTCATTTTGTCACTGGGTACCATCGAGCGATTGCACGGTCTCTGCATCAAATGGTGCGTGAAGCTATTCCCGATTCCATCAAGTTAACAGGAACTGTCGATCGATTCGTAGTAACCTGTGTCGATTGATGCTTATGTGGGCTGCCTAACGAACTTGGACTTCCTATACGTAATCCTTCCTATTTTGGCTTTTCTTTCTTGACTTCTACCCAAAATCATCATCAATCACATCATTGACGTGATATTTTCTCCTAGATTCTTCCCCCTCTTTGACCATAACTTCGTATCTCGTAAGGGTTTCAGTCTCATGCGTCACCTGATTTTCCAACTTTTCCACCCAAATGTCGAGATCTTCGATTTTTGTGTTTAGGTGGAGGTATATGAAATCTAACTTGTCATTCAAATCCAGAATCACCTTCTGTTGTTCCCTCAGTACCTTGTCAAACATAAATTTGATCCATGGTCTTCTGATTGGCCTTGAAATTTCTATACTTCTGGCAGCTTAGGCATTAGCTTCAGGTTGAGCTATTGCAGCGTCTGCTTCTGCTTATGTATCAGGGATTATAGTCCCCTGATTGTCTATCTTTTGACCTGCTTCATCACGTAGATGACCGTTGAGGTCATGCAAGTCTCCATTCTCATTCTGAACCAGTATTATAGGCGAAACCATCTGAACTTATCTGATGTCGTCAAACGATGCGGATGAGGTGTTGTCGATCGATGCTATATGATCAATGTCGGTCAATGCTAGAGTTCTGATGTCGGTCGATCATGTCCGTAAATAAGTGTTGATCGATGCTGAGTAGATGTTGTCGATCGATGCGTGTCGTCTTTCTTTGCGGATCGTACGATCGAGTTGTTGTGGGTCTGAGAATAGTAAGTCTTGTCCTTTGTTGCTCCTGGTACTCTTTTGCATGCACCTGAAAAACAAAGAAAAAGAGAAAGAAAAATCAAGAACTTGAAAGTAACAAACCTAGACAAAATCCTAGAAAATAATTCTAATGACCCTCACAACGATCAGCTATGGATTATTCTCCTCTAAATGCTCCAAAAGCTCCAAGTATATCCATATATCTCCAAAACGTACATGGACCTGTATAGACCTTAAAACATAGCCTAGACACACATAACAGACCCTAAATAGAGCCTATAACATGGTCTAAAACTAGTAATAAATAGGCTATATCAACCATCAACACCGCCAAGCTCCTCCGATGATTGGTATCTGATGTCACCAAAGCTCCACTGTTTCCTCATCAATGTCTGCCTCCCTCCCTTTGGAGTCAACCGATTTTCTTACGGTCTTTCCATTGAGCTTTGTGGTTTAGCTGTCTATTCCTGGTTGAAGGTCTCTAATATCTTTGTGTTGTAATAACCTCCTCTCTACTTCTCTGTTGATTCACTTAGATCTGGTGTTACCACCTCCTCTGGTTTTGTCCTACTTGCTTTAGCTGGTTGTACTCGTCTGGAACTCTACATTATGTCTCGAAGATACTCCCGTCTGGATAAGGAAAAGTGGTTTGCTGCTCCTACTCCTCCTCCCCGCCGTCCCCCGGTCCGTATCCCTGCGAGTGACCCAACGGAATTAATCGCAGAAAACCATTTAACCATTATTGGAAGAATCACAAACCCTCACTTCCAACGCCTACGTGCGGTGATTGACTTTCTTCCTCAAGTTTGGCACCTTGAAGGACGTGTTGTGGGTCGTGAGTTGGGTCTGGATATATTCCAGTTTCGTTTTCAGACTGAAAATGAGCTTCAAACAGTCTTAGACAATGGCCCGTACCATTACAAGAGATGGATGCTTATCCTACAACGATGGGAACCAATTGTTTATGACTCCTTTCCCTCCAACATATCATTCTGGATAAAGATTCATGGTATACCTCTACACTTTTGGAATGAACAGGAGATTCACGCCATTAGCAAGGAGCTTGGTCATGTGTCTTTTAAAGATGTCAGAGAAGCTAAGGTCTGAGTCGATGTTAATGGTCTTCACCCACTTGAGATGAATATAGAGATTCTCCTCCCCACCGAAGAGGTAATGGAGGTTGAATTCGAATATATTAAGATAGAGAAACATTGCTTCACATGCTTCTCTCTTCTCCATGAAGAGAGTGATTGTTCATCTCGTCGCAAAGGAGATCTTCCTCCCAAGGACAAGATCTTGGGAATTACCCAAACTATTGCTCTCCAGCGCATAGAAGCAGAGAAGAAATGACATGATGATAGGCGTGGCTATCGTCGCCCTGAGCTCAACTATGCTCCTCAGGCCAATAACCGCAGAGAGTGGGAGGAAACCCGCTTTTACTCTGATAATAGAGATTCTCAAACAACCTATTCTAGACCTGAACCAGTTCATTCTAACAGATTTGAGAACCCAGATTCTTCACTTCATGCTCATTTGGGTAATACTAGGAAGAGCCCAAACGCTTCGGTTTCTAGAAGCTCCATAAGAAGGGAATCGGGCGGCTCTGTTGCAAGACTTCAACACCTTTCCCCTGAGATCCATAACCGTGGGGGAATCTCTCAAATTCTGGAGGAAGGGTCCCTGCTCTTAAACGTCTTTCGGGACAACAACCTGAGGAACGAGTTTCAGCTTTGGAACGCCTTTCAGGTTCAGAGTATGGTAGACTCCTTGATGTCGAAGTTCAGTATGATGGGAAAGCTATGGAAGATAATCTCATCATACCTGGTGTCCCGACTAATGCATCAGGTTCACGTATTCTTGTTACCCTCCGCTTGAGTTCTGTGGCTGTTCGTGCTACAAGAAGTCGAGCAAAATCTTCTACCTCCTCTTTGCTAAGTAAACAAGCAGGAAAGCGCAAAGTTACCAAGCAGCCAGTTAAAAACGTGTTGCAAAGAGCCCCTTACAAAGACTTAATCTTAGAAATTCAGTGTTACAAGATCAAAAAATCCGCCACACAAAAGGCTGTGCCCAGCCTGTTATGCTGATGGTACTGCTGAGGATGCTGGCCCAAGCCGTCAACGCTCTGGTAACTCAAATACGGTGAATATACCGAATTCTCGAAAGGATGGGACGGGTTTTTGGTCCCATCTCCCTCCTCTTCCTTAGTGATTATGAGTTGGAACTGTCGGGGTTTGAGGAGCCCCCTAACAATTCGCCGATTGAAGGAAATACACCGGAGTATTTCACATGATGTAATGTTCCTGATGGAAACAAAAAATACAGATGAATTTATAAAGGCAAGGCTAGATTATTTGCAATATCTGAATATGTTCTCTGTCCCTCCGGTGGGGCTGAGTAGGGGTCTTACCATTCTCTGGAAATATGGAATCCAAATCAACATTCTCGAATCGAGTGCTAACTTCATTGACACAAAAGTTGCCTTTAAAGGGACCTCATCCTTTGTGTCATTTATCTATGGCGAGCCTATGGTCGGAAACATATCTTATTTTTGGTCCAAACTCTCTGAGGTCGGTGCTGGAAGAGATTCAGCATGGTTATTAAGAGGCGATTTTAATGATATACTCGACAATTTAGAAAAAAAATAAGGAGGCCCTACGAGATGGGAGGGTTTTTTCACTACTTTTCGATCCTTTGTTGTACATAATGGGCTGTGGTATTTGAAGCATTCTAGGAACCAAATGTATTGGAGAGGTACCAGGTATACTCATTTTATAAGATCAAGACTCGACCGGTCTCTAGGGAACTTTTCCTGGTCGGAAGCCTTTCCTTTGGGAAGATGCTGTTATTTGCGGTTTGAAGGTTCCGATCACAGACCTATCATCACTTAATTCAATACGAGTGGGCTCAAACGCAGAGGTTTGTTTCACTTCAACCGCACTTTTACTGAGAAGGAGGAGGTTACTCCCCTTATCGACGTTGCCTGGAATCACTACCCCCTGGGTTTGGTGATAGACAAACTTAATGCATGCCGTCGAAGTATCATCCGCTAGACAAAAGAACATAACTCCAAGGCCAACATCCTCATCAATACGACATAGCAAGCTCTAGAAGTTGCTCTATCACTTCCTACCCCGGATGTTCCTCTTATTGAGTCTCTTACTGCTTCCCTTCTTGCGGCAAATAGAGGTGAAGAAAATTTTTGGCTTCAAAGGAGCATAATTCAGTGGCTCAGGAGCGGGGACATAAATACTGGTTTCTTTCATGCTGCTACAAGAAAGAGGAGGGTCCTAAATACTCTTTCTGTAATCGAGAACTCAGAAGGAGAGGAGTTCTTTGAATAAGCACAGATTGCTCGTGTCATTGCGAATTATTTCCAAAGTATATTCACCTCTAACGGCAACACTGACTTCTCCTTAGTGTGTGACTGCCTCCCACGTAAGGTCACAACCGACAATGAATTTTATTCTAACCACTATACCATCTGATGCTGAGATCAGGGATGCTGTAAAAGATAGTAATGGAGGGAAAGCCCCTGGTCCGGATGGTTTTCTGGCCAAATTTTATCAGTCTTATTGGCATATTGAGGGCAAAAATGTTATTGCAGATATCCAATACTTCTTTGAGACCAGCTACCTCAACCTGCAACAAAATGAAACACATGTGCGGCTGATTCCGAAGGGTTTAGGTCCTCGAAAGGTTGCGGACTACCGGACCATTGCTCTTTGTAATACCCACTACAAGATCATTGCGAAAATCCTTACCCGGCGACTCAAACCTTTTCTATCGGAGTTGATCTCTAAGTCACAGTCAGCCTTCGTCTCAGGCCGGGCCATCTCAGATAATGTCCTTATCACACATGAAACCCTTCACTACCTCCGCAACTCAGAAGCTAAAAAGTTTTGTTTCATGGCGGTGAAGACCGACATGAGCAAAGCTTACGATAGGATTGAGTGAGGTTTTATCAGAGCTGTCCTCGATCAATTGGGTTTTGACCCAAAGTGGATCGCTTGGACCATGGCTTGTGTTGAGTATGTCTCTTATTCCTTCCTCATTAATGGAGGACCGATGGGTTTGGTTAAACCTTCTCATCGTATACGACTGGTAGATCCACTTTCACAATACTTGTTCATCATCTATACGGAGGTTCTCTCAGCGTTATGTGAAAAGCGCAAATAAATAGATCTCTTCCTGGTATCAGGGTGTATCGCAACAGCCCCCATCGTTTCCTTCTATTTGCGGACGATACTATGTTTTTCTGCAAATCCACCGCTAATTGTGTCGTTGTTCTAAAAGAGATTCTTACCAAATATGAGGCTGTATCAGGTCAATGCATAAATCTGATGAAATCTTCCATTACTTTCTCAGCCAGTACCCCCGGGGAGGTTAAAACCAGAGTCAAAACATCCCTTTCCATCACGGCTGAGGGAGGGATCGGGAAGTATCTCAGTCTCCCGGAGAACTTTGGTCGACGTAAACGAGACATTTTTTTCTGCTATACTAGACATTATTAGGCAGAAATCTCATAGCTGGACAACCCGATTCTTATCAGGGGCGGGTAAATAGGTCCTCCTTTAGTAAGTTCTCACAGCTTTGAATTGTTATGCTATATCATGATTTAAGCTCCCAATCTCTCTTTGTAAGCAAATTCAATCTCTCCTTACTCGCTTTTGGTGGGATGCGAACCCAAAAAGAAAAAAAGAAAATGTGTTGGGTTGCTTGGGCTACTTTAACTCTACCGAAGTATGCGGGTGGACTTGGCTTTCGGGATATCGAATCTTTTAATAAAGCCATGCTGGCTAAGATTGCATGGCATCTCCTTCAAGATACAAACTCTCTTGTTGCTCAGGTTCTCTTGGGAAAATATGCCCACAACTCTTCCTTGATGGACTGTCAGATCCTTTCCTCTGCCTCACACGGATGGAGAAGTAGTTTAGCTGGCCGGGAAGAGCTAAGAAAAGGTCTAGGCTGGATCATTGGAAATGGGGAAAACATCAAAATTCGGGGAGACCCGTGTCTTTCATGCTCGATTCCTTTATCACCTATGGATCCTCCTACTGTCGCTGCTGCGTCTATGCGCGTCTGCGACCTCCTCTGTCCAATCACCATTGCTTGGAATGTTGAAAAAACCAAGATCTACCTACCTCGGTGTGAGGATGTTATCATGACACTAATTAGTAGCTCTGCTCCGTCTCTAGATTTTATGGCATGGCTCCCAGATAGGAAAGAAATCTACTAAACTAAGACGGGTTATGGTTGTGCTCACCGAACACCTTCTTTGTCACTAGAAACCAGTCCACACTTTGACTGGCTTAAATACATATGGAACTTGCAAATTTCTCCTAAAATCAAGGATTTTTTATTGAAAGTCATAAAGAAAGCCATCCCGGTTAGCTCCAATCTCTCATCTCGTGGTATTGCTCCTTTCCCATGTGCTAGATGTGAGGCGTGTGAGGATGACCTTCATGTTCTACTCTGATGCCCTTTTGCCTCACGATGCTGGGATCTTCTCCCTACCAATACGCATACACCTCCAGTCTCCTCATCGGTCTCGAACCTTTTGACCACAAGCCATGCCCTCGTCAACTTACCTCCGATAGGCCTTGTTACCCCTCTTTGGCTATGGTTCTTATGAAACTTGTGGAAGGCCATGAACAAGCTATGTTTTGAGAATTGGTCCTTCTCAGAATGGGAGGTCATCAGCAAGAGTTTATCTGATGCAAAGGAGTGGTCTACTGTTTAGCTTAATCTAACAGACCCTGCTCATCTTCCATCTCATCTAGCCGTTTCCCCATTACAGCCCCAACCCTCTCGTGGTCAATTTATTTGTCATGTGGATGCTGCTTGGGACTCTGCTTCTGGGAATTGTGGTTATGGCTGTCTATTTGCAGGTTTTGGAGGATCCCTCTTACCAACCGTTAGTGGCTCTCACCACCTTGTCTCTTCAGCTCTTATGGGTGAAGCCCTATCTGTACATGCTGCAGTCATGTCTGCGTCTGCGTCAAATGTCCGATGGCTGATAGTTTTTTCGGATTCTCAAATTCTTATCAAAATGCTGAGAGATAAGGAGTCGACCCTGGGACTATTTGGCATCTTGTTTGATATCAGTTTGTCCTTTGTTGCTATCTCTTTCTCGTTTATTTTCCACTTATGTAATGGTGAAGCTGATTGTGTGGCTAAATCAGCTTTCACCTCTCTGAACCTATCCTCCTCTAATGGAGTGTAAACTCGTCTTTGTTATGAAATATTAGTTTGTCCAAAAAAATTTTTTTTGGTGAGATTCAATCATATGATTTTTTGTCAACAATTTTATTTAGAGAAAATTGGCTTCTATGCTTGACTCCATAATTACGAGAATACACCTCTATTTGTCTAAGCTAATTTGTTCTATTTTTGATCTTACTCTCCTATGGACCCTATCTGTAGCTTTGTCAATAGTCTCTGCAATATCTGATGTGTAAATTGGTGTATTAAAATATTTGTTTGGAGGAATTATATAGTTGCTATATAAAGCCTTTGAAAATAACTGAATGATAATAATAACAAAAATGTAGAATAGTAGGGAGCAAAAGTGGACACATATTCATGTGAAAAATGACTTAATATCCTAAAATAATGACAAGTGTTTTTCCACATGCTGAAAGATGGATGATTATTATCCAACACTCTACTTTGATTACCCATCTTTTGTTACGTAATGCTTCGTTAAAAACCTTGTCATGAAAAACCTCGATGGGATAAAATCCATGATAAAGAAAAAAAGTATAGTAACGTAATCTCTTCATGAGAATAATGAACTAGTTTTTTCTTCATAGGTCATGTAAATGCCGCATTTCGATACCATAGACGTATTTTGGTAGAGATGGAAAATAGGTTGTCATGTCCCGTACCGCAGCGGGATCGTCTTCAAGCGGGTCACATCGGGTCAGGCCCGCATGGGACACGATCTCTGGAATGGTTAACCAAACCCGCCATGCCAAAAATGTAGGCCTTTACGGGTCGGCCCGTGGGACTTTAGATTACATACGGGCATACAACTTCTAAAGGCTACATGAAGACCAGAACCACCATCAGAGCTCCACTCTTCATCGCCGGAGTTCCTACGATTCTGTCGGTGGAGAAAGAACTGAATCGCTTCTTTATTCTCTCTCTCTCTCTCTCTCTCTCTCTCTATCTCTCTCTCATTTTCTTTTTCAGGTGGAAAATAAAGTAAAAAAATGATATTTCCGGGTCTTTGTTCTTCCGCATGACCCGCTTCGGCCCATTCCTCTGAAGGTCCATCGTGCAAAAGACCCATTCTGCTGAATGCATATGGTAACATGTTTGCCAAATTTTGTAAATGTACAATTTTCTCAGCTTCCACCTCGTTGATTTGTATGGGGATCAATTTGCAACAACGATGGTGTACACCATGTAATCTCTTTAGGAATTTTTCTAATTTCTCTCCTAATGTTAGAAATTCATCCTTATTAAAATGATAACCGGCAAACCATGTCATAAACATATCACCATTTACCTGCTCAAGATATCTTATTATACTTGGTGACATATAACGCACATATATTTCCAATCTCCCATGTGGGCCCATTTTAGTTCTTTGTGGCAGATCTATTGGAACATAGAATACACACCCAAAGACACATAGATGAGATATATATGTCTCTTGGCCAGATACCAACTGTAATGGAGAGTACTTATGATATTGCCATGTCGTATGCAATATAGAATGACCACATACTGAAACTGGGAGCTTTGTTCTTAATATTAACAATCTTGCAATCAACTGCAACCGTTTAATCAATGACTAGGCCATGCTATTTTGTATATGAACATGGGAAACTGGATGCTCTACATCAATACCCATTGACATACAATAATCAATAGAGACTTGTGATGTAAATTTACCAGCATTATCAAGCCTTACGTTCTAAATGGCATACTCTGAGAACTGTATTGTCAGCCACATTATTCTGGCAATGAACTTTGCGAAAGCCATATTTCGTGTGGTCAAAAGACATACATTTGACCATCTACTGGATGCATCAATTAATACCATGAAATACTTAAACCATTTGCACTGTGGTTGGATCATGTGATATTCCTGATCCTACATAGGATTGTTGGGACAGGTCATGGTGAGAGGGGATGAGCAAGTCGGTTGTATGAACTCAGGGCACGTTTTCCATGGCCTAAGCGATGGCTTAGTGCATCGGTTGATATTTAAGAAAATAAAGGAAGAAACAAGTTCAAGGGAGCTGGAAGAAGTGTCTAGCAACTGAAAAAAGTGTATGGGAGATGGGCGAAGTGTATGGCAGCTGAGTGAAGTGTATGGCAGTTGGGCGAAGCTCAATTGTAGCTCAACTAGAGTGGGTAAGCTTGGCTAGCTGGGTGGACTAGCTCACTTAGATAGCTCAATTGGGATTCAAATTAGCTGGACAGAGTGTTGGACGGTTTGGACGGGTCTAGTCGGTTATCGGGCCGGTTGGTGGTCCATGTCAACATGGACCGGTGAGGAGTTATGGACAAGCCATGGGTTAGAGGAACTCGAATTGGCCCAAGAATGACATGTTTATGGGTGGTCATAGACGAATGGGTGGGCCTTGCACAAGTCACACATTTGTGGGTTACAAGGCACCCTTCCGCCTTAGGCAGTTGGCCAAACCTTCCCTCTATAAATACTTGGTCTTAGGGTCGATTTTGGGCACAAGATCCGAGGAGACATTTGTTGTTGTTGAAGGAAGCGAAGCCTTCCATAAGGTCCGAAGAGACATTATCTACCATATTGACCATTTTTCATGGAGGCAAATCCTACCACATGTTCATCTCATCGTGAAGGCATAGCCTACCACAAAATTCAGTGAGGAAAGGCAACATCTATCATCCTATAAAAATAATAAATGGAGAGGAAGAAAATTAAAATAAATTAAATTTATGGAAAGACATCAATAAAACCTTATCTCAGTTGATTAGAGCTCGTGCTGATAACGTGGTGAATAATAGGTGAAATATATAAGTCATTGTTTAAGATTGCGCTAGGCGTAACACTTACGTTTCGATAACGCCTAGGGCCGAATCAATAAATCAGAATTTGTATAGAAATTACTCGGGGATTTATTTTAGGGGTTATAGTAAGTCTTAGATTTATATAGCTTGTATATTTAATAATAAAAAGGTTAATTATTTATCGATGAAGTTTCATAGCACAGTGGTTAAAATATGCTCTGTGTGGGTGAATCTCTCAAGTTCAATATCTAATTTGTTTTTTTATCACTAATTTTTTTCTTTAAAAAGTAGTTCAATATCCAATTTGTTAGATAATACTTATCTATAGTATTGATAATGTATTATATTTTTGTCCTTTTTTTCATAGTCGGTTGAGAGAACCGACTTCACTTTCCGATAAATAGTTCCCCTCTGTTGTTTTGTATGAAATGAAAAAAAAATTATTATTCTCTCTCTCGTTATTGTTTTCCATACACAAGAAAATATAGTAAACAATTCATATCTCTCTCGTTAATAAATATACAACACATTATCAGCACGAGACTCTTATACTAAACGAAGTCATACTAGCGAAAAAGAATGCCAGACTTTGAGACTTTGGATGGAGATATGTGTTTGGCAGATAGTGCGTCATCGCACACGATAATTAAAGATAAGAAATATTTCTCTAGTCTCAAGATAAGAGATGACGCTGGAAGCGTAAGTACAATATCTGGTAGTACAAAGATTATTAATAGCTCTGGTAGAGTCAGATTTTCAATGCCACGGGGAACGAAATTTGAAATAAGTGATGCATTATATTTCCCCGAGTCTCATAGAAACTTGTTAAGTTTTAAGGATATCCGAAGATATGAATATCATATTGAGACTGTGAGTAAAGATGGCATTGAATATCTTTGCATTAACTCCGAAAGGAAACATATATTGGAAGAGTTAAGAATGTTATCCTTTGGACTACATTGTACGAAACTAAACATGATTGAATCTTATGCCACAATAAACTTAAAGTTTACTAGTACATTTAAAATCTGGCATGAGAGGCTAGGACATCCTGGTGTAGTCATGATGAGAAAGATAATGCAAAATTCAAATGGCCATCCGTTAAAAAACGAGAGAATTTTGAAAACGAGCGAGTTTAGATGCAATGCATGTTCTCAAGGAAAACTTTTGACTCGGCCATCACCAACAAAAGTTGGCAATGAATTACCATTATTTTTGGAAAGAATTCATGGTGATATATGTGGCCCGATCTACCCACCATGCAGACCGTTTAAGTATTTCATGGTATTGATTGATGCATCTAGTAGATGGTCAAATGTCTGTCTTTTGACTACAGGAAATACGGCTTTCGCAAACTTCATTGCCCAAATCATAAAGCCCATAACTCAATTCTCATAGTATGCCACAAAGAAAGTGAGGCTTGATCATGCTGGTGAGTTTACATCGCATGCCTTTAATGATTATTGTATTTCACTTGGGATTGAAGTAGAGTATCCAGTTCCCCATGTTCATACATAAAATGATATGGCCGAGTCATTGATCAAACGGTTGCAGTTGATTGCAAGACTGTTGATATTGAGAACAAAGCTCCCAATTTTTAGTATGGGGTCATGCTACTTTGCATGCGGCCGAACTGATTCGGTTTAGACAACGTACAAATCATATGTACTCCCCATTACAATTGTCATCTGGGCAGGAGCCAGATGTATCTCATCTCCGTGTCTTTGGTTGTGCGGTCTATGTTCCGATAGCTCCACCACAAAGAACAAAAATGGGCCCACAAAGGAGATTGGGAATATGCGTGGGTTATACGTCACCAAGTATAATAAGGTATCTTGAACCGGTAACTGGTGATATGTTTACGGCACGATTTGCCGATTGCCATTTTAATGAGAAAGAACTTCCAGCGTTAGGGGGAGGAATTAGATAATTTTTTAAAGAGGTTACATGGTGTACACCGTCCTTATTACACCTTGATTCCCCTACAAATCAAAGAGAGCTGGATGTTCAGAAAATTTTGCACGTGCATAATTTGGCAAACCAATTACCAGATGCGTTCACAGATACGAGAAAGGTGACGAAATCATATATACCTGTTGAAAATGTTCCATCAAGAGTTGTTGTTCCTGAAGGACAAAATGATGGAAACAAAATGAATGAACCTAGGTTTCAGTTAAAGAGGGGGAGAGCAACGAGTTTTAAAGAAAAAATCCCCAAAAGAAAAAGAAATTGGTTGAGCAAAATGAAAAGGTTCCAAAAGAACATGAAACTGGAAAATGTCTAAAAGAAGGTGACGTGGGGTGTTTTTTACTGTTCTAGCAGGGTATAAATATCCTAAACAATCAACTATCAAATTAACTCTTAATTCTAACACACAAAATAATACTCTTGCCAAGAGAGATCAGGTGTAGCACTTAGGGATCGAATTCACATAGAACAATGGCACACAATAGATTTCTTATTCCTAAATTTAAGCTAGGCGATGATATATATATATATATATATATATATATATATATATATATATATATATATATATATATATATATATATATATATATATATATATATATATTAACAAGTAATCAGTCTAAGAAAAAGTTCTTTATCAGAGAGTATAGATGCAATATGGAAATATGCTAATAATGTAAATATGGAAATATCATAATAATATAAATAAGAAAATATGCTAATAAACTAACTAGACGTAAATGTAAATATGCTAGATCTAGGGTTTCAGGCAAGTGGATTATAGAAGATAAAAGTTAAGGGTATTTAATCATGGAACTCGATATCTATTGTATAAGACACTAGCTCTCGCTGCGATTCTAATCTACTGACCAAGTCCAATGTCTCAGCTCTTGCTTGTTGACACGGAATGACCATCGATCGATGGCAAGGATCCTGCGTCGATCGATGGTTTCTTGAGTCAAGCTTTATGACCTAATTTGATAATTTCACTAGGTTAACTAAATCAACTCTCATTTGTTTCTAGCAACCTAGCTCAACATAATAAACTCTGATAGTAGACCATGCTCTCGCTTGCGCCTAACTATCATATTATCAGGGTTCTAGTTAGCTACTCTAGAACACAAGCAATAAACACAATTTTATTAATAGATCTACTAATGACCCTAACAATTATATTGTTTGGCTAATCCATCAGTACCATTAATAAACCTTAAATCTAGTTGATAACTACTCAGACATAATTAGAGTAAGAAGAATAGTCTGAATATAATGCATAGATAAAAACACTAGGGTTTCAACACAAATCTCTACTATATTGTATTGTATTCTATTATATTCTATTGTATCCCCCCCCCTTTTCTTCTCTCATACATAAAGTATAAATATAAAAACCCTAAAATCTAGGTCAAAACTCGTCTAGTGGTAAACTTGTAATCTTGTGTCTTGTCTCTAACTTAGGTTTGAAATTGGCTGTCTGCGAATTGGTCATCGATCGATGCCAAGTGGTCAGCATCGATCGATTTTGGTCATATAACATTGGTCGATGTCAGGATAGTGCCGTCGATCGACGGTGGTCTTGTACTCCAACTCTCTCATAGATCAGCTACGGATTAATCTCCTCTAAATGCTCCAAAAGCTTCAAGTATCTCCATATATCTCCAAAACGTACCTGGACCTTTAAAGACCTTAAAACATAGCCTAGACACGCACAATAGACCCTGAATGGAGTCCATAACATGACCTAAAACTGATAATAAATAGGCTATATCAGAAGGCATAAATGAAAAGGTTCAAGAAGAACCAAATAAAGATAAAGTTCCAGATGACGAGGAGGGAACAGAAAAGTACGAAATTTCCATCAACTACGCCCAAGATGAAAAACTATGGATCAGCGATAAGATAAACGATGTTGATGGAATTTTCTCCTTTTCTGTGTCCAAAGAAATAGATCACGAAAGTGATGATCCAAATCCAAAGTCCATATTGGAAGGTATGAAAAGGCATGATTGGGAGGAGTGGAAGAATGTCATACAAACTGAGTTACTCTCCCTGAATAAAAGAAATGTCTTTGGACCTATAGTCATAATACCTGAGAATATAAATTATGTTTGGTATAAGTGGGTATTCGTAAGAAAAGTAAATGAAAAGAATGAAGTAACACGATATAAAGCCCGATTAGTTGCCCAAGGTTTTTCTTAGAGACCAGGAATTGATTTTGAGGAAACGTATTCCCCGGTAATGGATGCAATTACGTTTAGTTTTTTTTGATGAGCCTAGCGGCATCGGAAAATCTTAAAATGCATCTTATGGACGTTGTGACTACATATTTGTATGGATCATTGGATAATGATATATACATGAAACTCCCTGAAACTCCCTGAAGGATTATGAATACCAAAAGCATTGAAAGCAAAATCTAGGGAGATTTGTCCGGTCGAGTTACAGCGATCACAATACGGATTGAAGCAATCTGGATGCATGTGGTACAATTGCTTAAGTGAATATCTACTGAAAAAGGGATATGTGAATAATGCGATATGTCCATGCGTTTTTGTAAAGAAATCGTCATCTGGCTTTGTGATCATTGATGTATATGTAGATTACCTGAACATAATTGAAACTCAAAAGGAGGTTGATGATGCTCCAACTCATATGAAAGAAGAGTTCAAAATAAAAGATCTTGTAAAGACAAAGTTTTGTCTTGGTCTCCAGATAGAGCATTTCCGAGAAGGAATATTTGTGCATCAATCAAATTATACGAAAATATTATTCAAACGCTTTTATATGGACAAAGCGACTCATTTGAATACTCCAATGGTAAATAGATCTCTCGATATTGAGAGAGATCCTTTTAGACCCTGTGAAGATAGCGAGAAAATACTAGGTCTTGAAGTACCTTATATGAGTGCTATATGTGGGCTTCTATATCTTGCAAACTGTATGAGACCTGATATTGCTTTTGCTACTAACTTACTTGCAAGATATAGTTCTTCTCCTACTCGCAGACAGTGGAACATAATAAAGTATATATTTCGTTACCTCCAAGATACAGTTGACTTAGTGTTGTTTTATTTTAGAAAAGTTGAGTTTGGTATGGTTGGTTTTGCAGATGCAAGATACTTATCAGATCTTCATAAAGCTCGATCACAAACCGGCTATGTTTTTACAACTGGTGGAACCGCAATCTCTTGGCAGAAACTATTGCACTTCACGAAGCATGTCGAGAATGTGTGTGGCTCAGGTCGATGAGTCAACGCATACAAGAAGCAAGTGGAATAGCTGACAAGAAAGAGTCGACGAAAATATTTGAAGATAATCCGGCTTGTGCCGCTCAACTCAAAGAAGATTATATAAAGAGTGATAAAACAAAGCACATCCCTCCAAGATTTTTCTCGTACATACGGGAGCTCGAGAAAAAAAAGAAGTGGACATCGAGTATGTAAGGTCATGTGATAATCCTTCTGATTTTTTCACAAAGGCTCTTCCCACTACAATATTCCGAAAACACAAAAAACTTGCTAAATGGTAATCTAACTTTGAAATCCAGATCAGAATTTAGTAGAAATTAAATATAAAACTAGATTTTAACCCGCACGTCCCTGCGAATATTTTTCTATTTTATAAATGTATTAGATATTATTACAAATGTTATAACTATATAATTTTTATTTTAGTGTTATATATTGTGTAAATGTACAATATTATTGTTTATATTTTTATTCAATATTATTAATATATAGTGATTTTCTTAAAACAGTTTACTTTGCTATTAATTTTTATTACTTACTAATATATTTTCGAGTTAGATACAATAAAATAACCATATGAAATAATCAAATAGAGAACCTTCTTCATAATATATTTTTTTCTTTAATTTATACATTTTACATATAATATATTTTAAATTTTATTTATTTATATTATATAAAAGAAATATATTTAAGATCATTTTTATTTACATGTTGTGTATAAGAAAATATACTTTATCATATATCATTTTAATATTTTACGAGATTTATAAGTAAAAAACTGTTTTGTTTAAATAATATAGCCCTATTTTTTTACTAAATTTTATACATAGTAGTATCTATCATACTGTTTTAGTTAATTTTATTGATATAAGATATTTTTAGATGTTACTATATTAAGATTTATTTTTTAAAAATTAGGACTTCAAAATATTTGATTGCTTTGATTTTTACAACATATATAAATAATTTTTTTGTGGTGCATTTCAAAAAATTATTTTTATTATGTAAGATTTTATCTTTTGTAAAATTTTCGGTATTATGATTTTGAGTTTAAATATTTATTTTCAAAATTTTATATGTTGTCAAGAAAAATTTAGAAAATTACACAACTATTTTTGAGTTTGGAACATTAAATGAATTTTGATTTTTTTGTGACTACATCTAGTCTATTATTTTATAAACAAAATATTTAAATTTTTGGTACTATTAAAAAAAATTCAATAGATTTTGGTATAATTAAAATAAAAATAAATTTAAAATTAAAATTTTATTTGTCATTAGTATTTTAAATGAATTACTAAAATATACTATTATAGTTTCATATACAATTTTTTTAAACAATATATTGTTGAGAGTTTCAAAAAAAACAAATTGTAGATATATATATATATATATATATATAAGTTTAAGCTATGTTAATACATATATTTTGTAGAAAAATATTATATAGTTTACAAATTTTAACCCATTTTAATGATGAGTGATAATTTATGTAAAAAAAAATTTAGAAATTGTTAATTCACCTTTTTAATATAATTTTATTATATTTAATTCATGTAGCACTGCTATTTTATATAATCAAGAATTTATTTATAGAATTTATAAAAATACTATAGAATTTTATTTTCTTGTTTTATAAGAGAATCTTAGTTAACATTAATTTATAATAATATTATATTACTAATTACGAAATTTATTAATGTGTTATTTTCTAAAAAAATATTTAAATTTTTAAGTAAGATTTTGTTAGATTCTTTCTCAAATGATTTTGTTATAATTAAAAAATAAAATTTAAATTTAGAGTTGGTTTATTATTAATGTAAATAATAAATATGTTACATTAACTAATATTTTAATTGATCTTACTATGAATTGTTAGTAGTAGATAAAAATATGACCCTAAATTAATAGATTAGATATAATCCTTATCAGAATTTAGTAGAAATTATTATAATTTTCATATATATTAATTTATTTAGTAATCAAATTCAAAGAGAATAAGATAATATAAAATGTAAACTATAAAATTATTATGTTTTGTAATAGTTATATAAACATTTAAATACATGACTAATGTTATAGTTATAATACAAAGTTATATTTTATTAATAAAATCTATCAATAACTTAATATAACTTGGTGTTTTATATTATCTAATTTTATAATAATGTTTCATGTATTATAATATTATTGGTCATGCAGATTTTCTTTTTACACTACAAAGTTATAGTTTATATAATAAAATTTATCAATACTTTAATATAATTTTGTTTTATATATTATCTAACTTTATAAGAATGTTTGTGTGGCTTATAATATTATTACTATAAACTTTTATAAATTTGTATTTTGTAACAAAAAGTATTCTAAAAATTATAATATAAAAATACTATTTTATATAAAGTTCTGTCTTTAAATTTAAAATATATTAAAATTAAATTGTACCTATACATTTTATGAGTAAAATTTTGGCATATATAAAATAATATATTATCTAAATAAACATATAAATTTTCTAAACAGTAATTTAACTTTGCAACCATGATCATAATTTAGTATAAATTAAAATAAAAAAGTTTTTTAAAATGTAATTTTTCTCGTATATACTATTTTATTTAATAATCATATACAGATCCAATAAAATAAATATATTGAAACATTTGATATTGACATGTAAACATAAAATTAACAAATATATATATATATATATATATATATATATATATATATATATATATATATATATATATATTATCTAAATAAATATTAAATTTTCTAAATAATAATCTAACATTGAAACCGAAATAAAAATTTAAACTAGATTTTGACCCGCACATCTTTACGGGTAATTTTTTATTTTAATTATAATTTTTAAAAAATATGTTAATGTACCAATTTAGTAATTTCCATATTTTGTTCATTTATTACTTCTGTTTTTAATATAATGGGAAAATTACTAAAAATGACGCAAAACTTGATTTCAAATGCAAAAGTGTATCACAAATTCAATCAAATTCAAAAGTAACCAAAAAGGCTAGTGAAAATACAACAAACTCCTTGTGAGCAAAAAAAAATTGTATTCAATTTTACCAAAATAACATTTTCGCGTGAGAAGAATTCTAGAGAAGTCTTCTATGAGAAGACTTCCATGTAAGTCTCATACGTAGAAGTCTTCGCTGAGAAGACTTCCATATATGTATTCTCCGGAAGACTTCTCTAGAAGTCTTCTCAAACAATAAATCCTAATAATAATTTATAAAATTCATAAAAAATATTTATATAGAGGAAAAATAGAAATCATGTAACCACAAACATTTGTAAATAATGTAAATTTATATCAACTAAAATTGAATTGTTTTCAACCTAGATGATTTAATGTAGAATGAGTCATGGTATTCATTGGTTTAGGGTTGAGTAACATATGTGATAGTATCTTTTGAACTTTTTATTTTTTGAATTTGACGAATATGTGTTAGTGATCCTATAATAAGATGATTTTAAACATTTTCTAAGTTTATTTTATGTTTAAGGAAGTGTTTTTTGGTTAGTTAATTGATTTAGGGTTTCAGAAGACTTTCAGAAGACTTCCCGGGATGTCTTGTAACATATAATGCAGTAGAAGACTTCATGGAAGACTTCTTGGAAGACTTCGAGAAGACTTCTCAAAAAGTCTTCCAAACCAAACTCGAACTTAATTTACTTTCAATTTGAAATTAACCAGAAAAAACCAAAATATATTTAACCTAACCTGATAATTTACCGTACATATAAATAGTAGTTTTTCACTTCTTTTTTTCACTTTTCGGTGTTTCAGAAAAAAAAAGTTGGTGAAAACCCTAGCCTCCTCTTCTAAGGCGATTACTGGTGACGATTTCCGACGAATCTCTTCCGATTACTAGTCCCTCTTTATTTCAGATCTGAAACCGTTCGTTTCTCCCCGTGACTTCTTCCTCTATTTCTTTCCTTTCCGACCTCAAGTTGACCCATTTTTCCGTAAGTCTCCAGGAAGTCTGCCGTAAGTCTTCAAGGAAATCACCCGTAAGTCTTCATGGAAGTCATCCGTAAGTGTTCATGGTAGTCATTCGGAAGACTTCATGGAAGTCATCCGGAAGACTTCATGGAAGTCATCCGGAAGACTTCATGGAAGTCATCCGGAAGACTTAATGGAAGCCATCTGAAAGTCTTCCATGAAGTCTTCCGTAAGTCTTCCATGAAGTCTTCCGTAAGTCTTCCATGAAGTCTTTCGTAAGTCTTCCATGAAGTCTTTCGTAAGTCTTCGGTAAGTATTCGGTAAGTCTTCTGAAGTCTTCCGTAAGTCTTCTGAAGTTTTCCGTAAGTCTTCCGAAGTCTTCCGTAAGTCTTCTGAAGTCTTTCAAAGTCTTCACAGTCTGTATGTTAGTATAAAAGTCTTGGTGTGTTTGTTTTATGTTTGAGATGTTGTTTTATCATTGTTTGCAGGCTATAAAATGGAATTACCAGTACTCCCGAAGAGGTTGTTCACCCTAGGGGAAGAGCCCATTCCATTGAAGAGCATTGGATATCATACTGATGACCCCAGATTACTTCCTGCTGTAAAGGATGCTCTCCATGCTGATGAATGGGAGGAGCTGAAGAACTCTAGGTTGGGAATCTTCATAAAGTTTTGGGAGTTGAACTTTGGTTGGGCATCTAGGCTGGTTCACTATATGCTATGTTTTAAGCTCGATGTCAAGAAGAAGTACGAGCTTTGGAGTCTCATTGGTTCAGAGCCGGTGAGGTTTTCACTCATTAAGTTCGGACATCTCATCGGTATTAACTACAACTATGTTGAGCATGTGGATAATCCTCATGTAGGGCTGACAGAGGAGTTGTATCGATTCTGGGAGTTGATGGGTGTTGATATCGATTCTGGTCCAAGCTCCCAGCAAATAATGGCGGCGTGTGGGAGATGTGGACAGTGGTCTCGGGATGACCGCATGAGGCTGGGATACCTAGCCATCTACACAAGATTCATTGAAGGACGAAAGTCCACATCCGCTACACGGGCTAGTCCTGCGAGGCTAGTGATGAATCTAGAAGAGTTTGAGGCCTACCCATGGGGTGATTGGCGTTTAAGATCCTTATAGACTTTGTGAAGGCTAAAGATTTGACAAGATCTTACACCATTGATGGGTTTATTCAAGTACTCCAAGTCTGGATCTACTTTGCTCTGCCCGACTTTGCTGCAGAGTATGGAAAACCCATACGAAACGAACCTAGTCCTCCTTTGCTGGCTTATAAGGGGCATAAAGGACGAAATTTTTCAAAGAGAGTATTTGCACACAGGTATGTCTGATTATTCCCAATAGTATGTAGTGATTATTGTCTCAGTATATAACTTGATATTCATTACTTCCTGCAGACTCGCGTGGTGAACCTTGTGGTGAAGGAGCTTGGTGAATTGTTCCCTCAGTGGGACAATGATAACACCGATGTGGCAGTTGAAAACCTTGTGAATCTCATTTGTGGTGGTGAACGTAAGATGAAGTGGGGCGAAGAGTGTTGAGCAGACCATGGTACTAAGCCGTGGACCAATCCAAAGGTCATCGTTGTCATGGATGAATCTCTTGAGCCTCCTTTCAAGGAAGAAAGAATACCCTAGAAGAAACTTCGTACAATCTCTGAGGCTCCTTCTGAGGCTCCTTTTGAGGCTCGTACTGAGGCTCCTTCTGAAGCTCGTACTGAGGCTCCTTCTGTTTCGTGGAGTGGGGTTAAGAAAGAAGATCTTGAACAAAGTTTCAAGAACTTGACGAAAGTTATGACTGATGGGTTTGGGCAGTGCCTAAAGGAGATCAAGCTTCTTGCCGATAGGGTTGAAGCTGTTGAGAAGAAGGTGAGAATTAACCACAATGAACTTTAACTCACAGTTTCAGAACCGGATAAGGCTGCGCACGAACTAGGGGTTCTTCTGAAACCTCTCCCAAAATCAAAATGAAGAGGAATACTAAGAATAAGAAGTGAAAGTTGTATTTTGTATGGATTTTGTTTCATTTGTTGATTGGATGAATGGTACATGTGTTTCATTTGTTGATTGGAACCTTTGGCTAAGTTAATTTTATGTGGATTGAACTCAAATTTGCAGAGTGAGAGTGTGAATGGGAAGAAATCAGGAAGTGTCAACAAAGACACTGACCAAAAACAAATGAGTAGTATCAATGCACCTCGGGTCCATAGGTGGAAGATCCAAGTGTTGTCATTATGGACAAAACTGAGCCAACTAAATCAGACTTGGATAGAGAGGAAGAGAGAGGCCGGATAAAGAAAGATGCTACCATGGCATTCCTCAGGGGAAAGAGTGAGCGAGATAGGAAGCTTGCTGAATCACAACAATCTCCTTATCAGAGCAACAACACAGCCAAAGTGATCGTACCGAACAAGAAGGCTGGTCTTGGCTATGATCCGTTTGCTCCCGTTGACAAGAAGAACACTAAGTTGCTTAATGAATTTTTGAAAAAAGATCCGTAAGTACTAATCTCCCACAGAACATTAAGTTGGTTGTTGTTGATTGTTGATCTAGCTTTGCTGTTTTCAGGACTCATAAAGTAGCTTTTGATAAAAGACCACTGGGGCCAAAGTATGTGGTATTCCACCATCCGAACACCCATAAAATGGCTCTACGACTCGGTAAGATTTTTAAGGTTTGCTTGTGGAAGTCTTCCGGAGGATGTCTTCTGGAAGTCTTCCGGAGGATGTCTTCTGGAAGTCTTCTGTAAGTCTTTCGGAAGTCTTCCAGAGGACATCTTCTAGAAGTCTTCTGGAAGTCTTCTGGAAGTCTTATGTAAGTCATCCGGACGTCTTTTGTAAGTCTTCCGGAGGACGTCTTCTTGAAGTCTTCTGGAAGTTTTCTGGAAGTTTTCTGACTTGTTATGTCTTCTTGAAGTCTTATGCCTTGTTATGTTTTCAATGCATAATATGGATGGTTATATCAATTTACTGAGACAGCGGTTCCAGAGGCATCCAGAGAACTTTAGGACCGAGAGGCTTTTCATTCTTTATCATGTGTTTAGCAGAATGTGGACGTTAAAGTACCCAAAGTTTAAGAGCTCAGAGTCCGATGTAAACGGATTAGGAAGGATGCTCCATGCAGGGAGTTGGGATTATTATGCTGGTTTACTACCCAAACATTGCCAAACAAATAAGGTTTGTGGATCGGAGGTGGATGACATTTATGCGCCAGTGAACTTCAACAATGATCATTGGATTGCTATTTGGGTGTCCATTCCAAACAGGTACATCACCATCTGGATAACATTATTTCTCATATTAGACCTGCTCAACTCGCCGAGTTAATGGAGCCTTTTGCCAAGATGCTACATTATATGCTTGTTGAATGTGCTGGCTCCGTTGAAGAGCGAGTGAAATACACACTAGAGCCATTCACATATGCGAGAGTGACTGTCGGAGTACCTCAGTGTCGTGCTGGTGATTGTGGTGTGTTCACCTTGAAATACATGAGTGTCATGCTCTTGGAATGGAATCATTTCCTCCTGCCTTTTATGATATGAACGTCAAGAGCATTAGGGAGAAGATGGCTACTGACCTATTTGATGAGACCCCTGGCAACAATGGGACAAAAACCGATATTGAGGGCTTGGATCTGTACGATTGAACTAATCTTTTGTAACCTTGAACTAATATTTTGTACAACTAATTCTAATGAAGGAACCTATTCAAACACAAGACATAAGACATAAGATAAGTTCATAAGACATAAGACATAAGATAAGTTCATAAGATATAAGTGCACAAGACTTCCAGAAGAAATCCTCTGAAAGACTTACAGAAGACATCCAGACGACTTACCGAAGACTTACAGACGACTTACAAAAGACTTCAAGAAGACATCCTCCGGAAGACTTACAGAAGACATCTAGACGACTTATAGAAGACTTTAAGAAGACATCCTCCGGAAGACTTCAAGAAGACATCCTCCGGAAGACTTACAGAGGACATCCAGACGACTTACCGAAGACTTACCAAAGAATTACAGAAGACTTCAAGAAGATATCCTCCGAAAGACTTACATAAGACATCCTCTGGAAGACTTACAGAGCCATCCAGACGACTTACCGAAGACTTACAGAAGACTTACAGAAAACTTCAAGAAGACATCCTCCGGAAGACTTATAGAGGACTTGCAGAAGACTTGCAAAAGCCTTACAGAAGACATCCTCCGGAAGACTTACAGAAGATTAGTTCTCACTATTTGGACAATTTGGACGTGTATGACCAGGTTGTTTGTAGTTTGAGCAGCTATAATCCTTGTGTAGCTTCCGCGGTTTGTGTCCTCTCATCCTAGATAGCTCCAACCAAGATTGCCATCTTGATTTCTTTTGTCGCCCTGGAATACGCTTTACATCTGGAGGAAAACAAGTTCGGGACTCAACTTCTCCACCACAAGGATATATATTCTGTGAGTATCCTGCATACAATTATTCACTCGAGTATAGGGGGCACACAAGTGTTGCAATATGCCGATTAGCAAAGGTTCTAGCTGCTATAGCATGTGAGCAAGGTATTTTCTCGATTCTATAGACACCACAATCACACTTAGTATGTTCCAAATCAACAACACAATCACGTTTGCCACCTGCCACAAAGAATCGACTTCCATCAATTTGTTGGACAGTCATCGTATCCGCTAACTCCTCACGAATCGCCAATAAGTATTCAACTCCCCTGCTATGTTCAATTGTGAGATTCAGAGCATCTTCTCGCCTTTTCCAATACCACCTTCCCAACTTTTCCCTTATAATCTCCAAAAGAAACACTATGGGAAATCCTCTTGCTCTCTTGAGAGTGGAGTTAACAGATTCAGCTATGTTGCTCGTTTTTATATTGTACCTTTCTCCATGACAATGAACCCGTGACCATAGTTTCACGTCCGCTTCCTCCAAATATGTTGCCAGTTCCGGGTTAGCATTCTGGATCTCCTCCATGTAGCGGTTAAAGTCGAAGAGTGTATGAGCATAAGCAGCGCCTTTAACCAAGTACAATAGATGGTTCCCTTTATACTTTTGGACAATGTTCTATTGTAGGTGATAATAACATATTCCCCGGGTTGCCAAAGGGAACACCTTTTCACACGCACTTTTAATGGCTCTATAAAGGTCGAAGACTATCATCAAAGCATGTTGATCAGATACACAACTCCTTAGTTGTGTGAAAAATCATTCCCAAGCAGCATCATCTTCTATATCTACGATTCCAAAAGCCAATGGAAATATCTGAAAATTACCACCTTGTGCAGCTGCAACTAACATAACACCTTCATACTTCCCACTTAGGTGAGTCTCATCCACCACGATGACCCTTCTCTGATACTGAAAACCAACAATAGAAGCTCCAAATGATAAAAATAGATACTTAAATATATTCTTAGTATCAAGTTCTATACTAGTCTTAGAACCCGGATTTGCTAACGTGATTTGCTCCAAATATGAAGGCAGCCTCTCATACCCTTCTTTTGCTGATCCTCTTACCAATTTTTGAGCATGTAACAATGCTCTGTATGAAGTGGTGTAATCTAGATTCATGCCAAACATGTTCCTCATTGCATCTTGGATATGCTTCGGATTTAACCCATCAATGATTCCAACGTGATCTATGAAGCTGACCAACATACTTCTCAGTAAAATGTTTCCGGTGAGCCCGTCGTTCAGACACAGAACATGTATGAGTCTTCACATACTTTGTTACCCAAAACGTGTTTGTTCCATGTTTCACACTCGCTCAAAGCTTTCATTTTCACCCATGAACACAACATTTTGCTACAAGTAGAGTTTTAGTGGTCTTGTATATTTTGAAGGAGAATTTATGCTTCACCGCTGTCAACCGCAACTCTGAAACCAATGCTGCTTTACTTATAAAACTCTGGCTGACATAGATATTGGTGTCAACTATCCCATTCGAGCTTTCTCCTTCATTAGCATATGTCTCTTTGAAATTCTCAAAACATATATCTTCTTCCTCTTCCTCATCCTTAACTCTTCCATACTCACTGTAATCTCCAAACTCATCATCCACTTCAGCAACATACTTCTCCTCCTCATAATTTATATTTTGAGGCAAATTATCATCATCTTCCACTTCATTTTCTTCTTCTCCTCCATTTTCTTCTTCTCCTTCAACAGCTAGGTTTCCTTCAGCGTTGGCATCATTAACATTCTTCATCCTGCCTCAGCTTGATACACAAAGACGTACAACATGTGTTTTACTTATCTTGATCAAGTTTTGAACTTGTCTATCACTTATAACATGAATATGAGGAGTATCAGGAGCTATTTGTTGCATTAGTGCGTCTGGTAACAAGTAAGTTAAATCCACAACCTCTGCGTTCTTATCCAGGTTAAAATCTTCTACAGACATTTCAACAAGTTCATCATGTGTAGAACCATCACTCAAAAAGAATATTCTCGCTCCTTTGACATTATCAACCACAAAATCCCAAGAATTATCTTTCATCAACCATTCTTCGTAAACAACAGGTAACTGAAGCATCATCTGAAAAAATCATATTAAAACACATTAGCAAACACAAAACATCATATTAAAAAAAACGGAGAAGACTTCTCCGTAAGTCTTCTACGTTTAGCTAGGAACATTAATAAACATAAAAAGTTTGCAACCTCATAATTATCATCATTTTAGTTATAAATTTCACTCAGGAGCTATAATATTGACTAATACACATTAATTAACAAGAAAATATTAAAAATTCGTTTTGAGTTTTGAGAAAATTGAAGTTTAATAAAGATTGACGTAGAAGACTTCTTAAGAAGTCTTCCCTAGAGAAAAATTCTAAAGAAGTCATCCCTAGAGAAGACTTCTAAAGAAATCTTTCGTTTAGATCATTTTTGCAATTGTAAATTTACGAAGGAAGACTTCTCTAGAAGTCTACTCTGTAGAAGACATCTTGAGAAGTCTTCCTTTGTAAATATTGGCTTACTTTTTAATTTGAAAAATTCTCGAAATTCCCAAAGAAGACTTTCCTAGAAATTTTCTCGGATAAACAAGTTGGTTTTCCAATTGACCGAAATTTGTCAGAAATTTGACTTCTGTAGAAGACTTCTCTAGAAGTCTTCCGGCTGAAGACTTCTAGGGAAGTCTTCTTTTTTATAACATGAAGTCTTCTCAGCATCGCCAGAAGTCTGTCTCGGTTACTTTTGCAATTGAGAATAATAGCAAAACATTAAATATTAATGAGAAGACTTCTCGAGAAGTCTTCTGGCGGTAGACCTCTTAAGAAGTCTTCTCTAGGGGAAGTCTTATACAAAAGTCAAAATTTCTAACAAATTTTGGTCAATTGTAAAATCAACCAGTTTATCCGAGAAGACTTGTAGAGAAGTATTCTCGGTTTTCCTTGTTTTTTTGTAATCAAAGGAAAGTTAGAAGACTGTTGGGGAAGTCTTCTAGTCAAAACACACAAAAGGTCAATTGCAAAACTAACATATGCATTGACCATAAGACTTCTCTAGAAGTCTTCTTCGCGAACAGATCTGAAAAACAATATCGATTTCATACCTTGGACCGTCAGATGACTTGCTTAGGCTTCTCCAAGCACACAGAACTTCAATATTCAAGCTACCAATCCGTTACTCTATGAACATTACAAATTTTGGAATAAAAATCTTGGGTTTTTTGAATGATTTTTTAAGGAAAGTGAAAGACTTGTGGTTTGAGTGCATAACAAATGAGATAGTAAGAGAAAATTTTGTTTTTTTTGCCATTAAGACTTTTAAATTGCTTATTCATGGTAGTTGGGGGATTGATGGCAATGACAATATTGTAAATATTTGGTGAAGATAAGGATGATAGAGTAAAATACTTATTAAAAAAAAAGAAATAGCATTTTTGTGATTAACTCAAAAATTTGGGGTGAATAAGGCAAATAAAAGTTTCAAAAAATGGTGGGTTAGTTTTGCATTTGAGTTGAAATTTTGAGTCACTTTTGCAAAACACCCTAATATAATATAGATTATACTTATAAATGTCTAAAAATAGCATAGAATTTTTTTACATAATATACTTTATTTAATTTTAATTTATTATAATATAATATTACTAATTACTAAATTTATATATGCATTCATGTAAAAATATTTAAGAATCATAGTAAGATCTTGTTAGATTTTTTACGATAGATTTTGTTATAATTGATTTATTATTAATATCCTAATAATTAATAAAAATATTAGAAATGTTTTATATTTAATAGATTAGTGTAAATAATTAAATATGTCTAATTGCTGAAATTTACTTAGTATGACTTTTTATGGTAGATAAAAAATTGTACTTCTCTTTTAATAGAGAAGATATGAATTAAATATAATAATATTAAACATAGTTTTATGTATATATTAACATGTAAATTATAAAATTATTCTGTTTGTAATAGTTACATAAATATTTAATATATGATTAATGTTATTAATGATGTAAAATAAATATCTACTAGAATAGAATCCGCGCCATGCGCGGTTAAGTTTCATTTTTATAGTTAAACATTCATTTTACTTTATAGATTTTTTAAGTTTATTGTTTCTACTTTTTAGAAAAATCGTATGTCGTCACAGAGCTCTGAATACCTAATATAAATATTTTTATATGAATTGACAGCGAGAAGTATACACCAAATTTAACTTTAAATGTGTCACTTTGACCTACTAACCTTAACTTTAATTTTCCAACAAAATCTTCTTTTTTTTTAAAATATACTTTGAAAATAATTATTTTATATTGTAATCTTCAGTAAAATATAATTAAAATATTTTATACTTTTAAAATATTTTTTTTTAAAATACAAAATGAATTAATGTTAATTTATAATTATATTTTAGTATAATTATAATTTATATTGATTAATTACGAAAATAAATTTTAAAAAAATTCTAAAATGATATTGTTAGAATTTAAAAAAAAATGGTTTGTTGCTTTAGATTAAGATATTAAAAAATATTATAATTAAATTGTGTATATTTTGATTAATTTTCTAATAAATAGTCCAAATAAAAATATCACACATTAAAAAATTATAGGACTCTAATTTAATAGATTAGATTATATAAAAATGTAACAAAACCTTGAGCTGATCAAAATTTAGTTTGATTATTATTTCCGATGTACTTATGTCTTTAACAACAAGTGAGGACCCATATTTATAGTGGGGAAATATGGCCACGTATTCATATGCAAGGATGACTTAATATCCTAAAATAATGAGAAGTCATTATCCAACAAAAACCACAATTTTCTTTAAAAATTGAAGGGATCACGTTTTGATAATGTTTCAAACAGAGGAAACCGTTCTTATTCTTCATTGGTTGAAATCAGAGAATGGAGATTATTTATAGTCTCTCCGCTTAATTCGCAGCTCATTAGTCAAGCTGTCTATTTTGAGTTTGTGCTTCCCAAATCACCGTTCATGTGAGGCGGTAGAGCTTACTAAAGCAAGACAACCATCTCGCGGATGGTAGGTTTGGACTCTTGCACCATCAACGAATGTCTGGTAACTGCAGAAATGGAGAGAAGCATCCGAGTTGAGGATATGGGCGCTAAGGTCCCATGAAAACTAAATTTGGTTTCTTGGGCAAGAGTAATGTGGTTGTTAAGTTGTCGAGCGACAGAGGTTGGACTCAACATCTCCTCACTCATGTTCATGCTCTCCACAAGCTTGTCATGAAGGTATTGCCGCTTCTAACAGAGAGAGTAAAAGGTTCTAAACTTAGGAAGAATAAGAAAAAGAGAAGGCTCCATATATTTGTACCAAATAAACTAAGTAAGAAGAAGAGATGGGTAACACAGCAACAGAGAGAGAAGGAAGAAGATATATATAACAACGGGAATGGAGGTCCTTGGTTCCGCTTAAACTGGCATCTCCAGGTCGAATACCAATTAATAGCATGACCATAATCCCATAGAGAAGCCAGCAGACCACATTCGAGATCTTCCCCCGCCATGGCCTCCGGAACTCCGACCCTCTCCTCATACTAAGAAGCGTTTGGCTTAAAATGGTTTCAAGCAATTCAACTTATCTGATTTCTAATATAGATTTCACCTTTTAAGTATCTCAAGTTACCTTTCTTAGCTTTTTATGTCTCAATTGACTAAAAGGCAATCTAACCTACAGAAACAAAAAAGGAAGAATTCAAGCAGAACAAACATGGATGTGCACTTACTGACACAATCAACGATATGAGCACATGTAAGAAAATTGAACTTGAAACAGCCTTTACAAATAGTTAAAACCATTACCATGTCAAAGAAAATTGTCATTCAACCTAGAAAAAACATCTCATTAGACTTGATAATAGTTTGAGGCTTGATGATCCACTGGTAAACTGACTGAAACATATAAGATTCAAGTTTCTTATCAATTTTACTTCTTGCTTTGTTAAATAGAGTATAATCCACCCTTAACCAAATGGGTATGTTCAACATCACCAAGCAAATCATTTCACTCAGTATATGCACCTCAGAAAATAAGCACTAAAGCATTGATCACAAAACGATTTGAAGAATTCCAGAACCTAACATGTGTGGTTTGGTCAAGCCTATCAGACGTGTTCAACTTGGGCCGCTTGGACAAGTTATGTGCGGACAACTTATGGGCCTAATCGATGAAGCCCATTAGGTTAAGTATTGACATTAAAAGAAGGAGAGGTCACGACATGTGCCTCTAAGCCAAGCTTCTGGGAGGCAGAAGCCTCAAGCCTCCTTTGGAAGGCTTCCATGGCGTTTCTTAGAGAGATAGAGTAAGCTAGAGATAAATATGTTACTCTAGGCTTAGCTCTTAGCCATGTACTTCTCTTGTATTCCTTTTTGTACTCTCTAGGTTTGTTTAACCAGGACATAGAGAGTTGTGATCTTGTGAACCACGTCGGATGTGTTTTCCGATACTTCATAGTGGATGTTGTGGATCCCGGATCCACCCCAGATGTAGCGGTGCAGCCGTGAACTGGGTGAAAAATTCTTGAGTCATGAACAAGGATATATGTGAATCGTATGAGTAGGTCCAGGGACAAAGGTAATTCCGTAACAGAGTGGTAGTAGAGCTTGCTAGTTTGATTGCTTGCTCGGTAAAATACCTTACAAAGTGGTATCAGAGCACATACTCATCGATTCATGGAGTCCACGTCTCGAGGAGGAGAGACATATGAAGAAGCTTCCTAGCGACACAAAATAATCGCAGGGTTCAATGGAAGCTGGTGGTCACGTGATTTTGCCCTAATCAGAGCAAAAATCAGAGGATAAACCGAGATCAAGATAAGGTGAAAGAGGTTTTCGGTTTACAAGAGAAGAAGGAAAAATGTTGGACATTCTTCACTACAGCTGCACAATTTTATGGAGGAAGGATTCATGAGTCAGTTGAATCGGTTAAGATGATTTCTAGTTATGAAATCAGGGTTTCTCTCAAGTTCTCCAAGGGTGCAAGAATATGCTACTATGTGAGAAAGACTTCAGGTTACTCACAAGATAAGATGGTGGTAGGCTGCTAGCATAAGGAAGAGAGGTTTCGGAGCTGTCTTCAATCTGCAGTCACAAGGCGTGTGTGACTATATGCATGGAGTTTCGGGTTTCTTCATGGTCTGCAAGTTATTGGAGCTGAATGCATAGTTGAACACAAGGGTTTTTCGCACTGGTTTTGTATGAGATTGTCTGAAGATTCAGTGATGGATTTCACGGTGTTCTAGGATTTAATCTACTTGGTATATCAGTCACAGGTGGTGTTCTAACTTATGTGGGTATTTCAGCTCGGTATCTCATAAATTCTTGGAACTAGGGGATGCTTTAGAACCTGAAGGATATGAGTGTTTCATGGCTGTTCGAGTATCGGTATGGTATTCTTTAGTCAGCGTGAAGGGTGTTGTAGAATGGTTGAAGTAAATCGACTGATGCGGGGTTCGTCTAGGTGTGATTATGGGAGTCTACAGTTGGGTAGATGATCAAAGAACAAGATACTACAAGACTGCTATTTTCAGAGGGAATGCAGTGTGGTATTCTATGAAGATTGTTTGGTGTGATTTGTTGGAGAAGTGTGTTTGGCGTAACACATAGTTTTCTGCTGGAAGGAATCTGCGAGAACAGGGAGTCTTGCTTGTTCAAGGCAGAGTTCGTTGAGCAGGTGGCGGTTCAAATCGAGACTGATTCAGGATGTGAACATGTATGTTTTGGGTTTTCTGCATGGGATTCAGTAGTAATTTGCTTTGGCTTCTCAAGACACATGAGGGGAAACAAATGGGTCTACATGGTATCACGGTTGCAGAGGTAATGATTTGTTAGAGCAGAGGTTGAGCAGGGATACTTTGCGTCAAAAGTCTTCTTAGCTAGTTGAGCTAAGCGGCGTGTTCTGTTGGCAATAATAGCGGTTCAGAGTGATGTTCAAGCTAAGGTGTTTATTCAGATTGTTACCAAGGAAATTCTCAGGATAAGAAGTTGGTGTCTACGGGCTGTTGAAGTTGGATAAGGATTGACTCAAAGAGCTTCTGGTTTGAGGCAATGGTGATTCAGGTACTACAAGAGCTTCAAGTTAGCATCTGCATCAGTTGAAAATTCTAGAGAAGAAGAATCAGTAGATTTGTAGTCACAATCACATCATTATTTTTCAAGTGTGACGATCTATAGATGATGCTCAAAGAAAGGCAGCGTCAGGGAAAGAAGCAGATGGTGTTCGATTATGGTAGACAAAGACGACATCAGAGACAGAGGAAGAAACGTTCACATGAGGATCTACATGCACGTGATGATTTCAGGTTTGAGAAATCATGATGAGAGACTTGCAAGGGATGCAGCGGTGTTTGCAAGAAAGGGAAGACCCGCGTAAGCTGCAGCAAGAACAGCTGGACAGGTGGGCGTGTTCGTGACCAGGGTTGGAGATTGATTTGAGTCGTGTGGAATGGAGGATATTTCAAGTGAAGACAGACTCTGATTAAGTCAAAGCTAGGCTTAAGGAGATTGAATCAAGTCATATCATCAATCTCTCAGGAACTGAAGTTTTTACAGAGATCACAAGGAATGCAGGTTATCTTTGCGAAAGATGATCAATAGATCTTGCAGCTGTACAGGTTGGTTGTCGTGTGGCAACAATGTGACAAAATAGAGGTGATTCTATTTTGGGTTAGTTCAAGTCAGTCTCGTGGGTACATGAGAGGAAAAGTTTATGGCTGTTACAAGAAAGCCAAAAGTGTCACCAAGTTAGTGTGGCTAATATAGGTTGTACCTCCACGAAGAAGAACCTAGAGCAAGGGAGAAGTGTGTAAAAGCCTACACAAGTATATGTTGGAGTAAATAGCTATTTATGGTAACAACATGTAGCAGCTTTAGTGAGGTCGTGTGAGTGACAGGAAGAAACCCAAGGGAAAAGGCGATTCAAGGTTAGACTTAGCTTGAAGATTCTGGTCAAAGGCAGAGGAAAATGCGCAGGCAAAATTGGGTTGAACAGGTTGTTACGACTGATTGTAATTCTGTGAATGAAGGGTATGAGACAATAGTCATCAACACTTATGAAAGTCGCTACCACAGCTAGCAGAAGCATGTGTGAGTTATACCTTAGAGGAATCGTCATGGAAATTTTAGAAGAATAGAGTCAGAGGAAGTAAGGGACACCAATTTGGTGTCACGACAACAATCGTCAAGGTGGAGCTCTTAGAGAAGAATCGAAGCTCAAAATCAAAAGGAGAAACTTGCAGACTTGACCAGATCAGAACTTCATGCTTGAACATATAATGGTTCAGGTATAGTTACAGCTGGAGAAACTCATCATGCGATTGAGTTTGACACAAGAGAATCTGTAAGGGAGTATCTCAGGAGCATCACATGCTTGGATGATGAGAGGTATGGTTAAAAGGCCGACAAGAACCACGAAGAGTTGCATAAACTTGGTTATTTTTAAAGACATGGTACTTCTAAAGGTTATTTGATTCAGGTGGAGCCACTGAGATTATATGAATACTGATGCATCATGGATATATAATCTGATTCCAGGTGGAGTGAATCACTGGTTTTCTATTTTAGAAGATTTTGCTGAAGGGTAAAAGTTTTGGTTAGCAACTTGATCAGCTCAAGGAGTAAGAGCTGAAAGGGAACTCATTTTTCATGATAAGAGGATATCATGGATATGTTCAGAGTGTCAAGGCCAAAAGTGTCAAGATCAGTTAACAAGTACAAGGCGCATTATAAGGAGTTTGTAAGAAGAGTCTTACATAAGGTAACTTGTAGGCGAGACAAGTGAAAATGGCATATGTATCATGAGGACACTGCAGTGAAGTTGATACAGAGGAGCCGAGTATGATGCAAGATAAAAACGTGGTGGAGTACTTAGTTAAATTGAAGTATTGAGTTGTGAAGATGAAGAATGGTGAGATGAGGCAAAGTAAGAAACTGTTAGAAGACATTGCACGGGTTGCAGGGAATTGTCTTACAGTTTGTCCATCTCAGGAAGGGTAAGACTTGTTCTCCACAAGCAGGTTCATCTCAAGCTCAAGTAATGGAACTGAAAGAAGCTTCATGAAGTTATAAATGCAAGGAAAACCGATTGCATTTAAAGGAAGGAACATATGGAGTTCTTGATATATGTTCGCATCACATGCTAATGGCGGGTTCAATGACTAACAGGCGTGTTCAAGTCGCTGATGGTGATGCACAGGTTTTCGGTTTTTTTCAGAGACATGTCAATACAAGATGGGTATCGAGAAAAGATTCGCAGCTGAGTAAAAGCGGGATATCAAGGATTCTAGATAAGATATCACAAGCAGCTCGTGAAGGAGAGCCAAGGCATATCATGGTCTAGATGGTATGAGGCTTAGTTCATTCAACAAGAAGTGGGGTCTAAATCTGTTAGTAGAGGTTCTGTTGTTACAGAACAATTTTTTTGATCAGACGATGGAGCAAAGACATTTATGTCGAAAGTCTTCCTAATCATGTGGTTTTAGGCGGCGTGTCCTGCTAAGTGTGTGGAGGTACAAAGTGATGCTCAAGTGCAGTCTGTTCAAGTACACCAAGGGTAAGTCAAAGACTGTTTCAGAGACATGGAGCATGAGTGACTTCAAGGTTTGCGGTTGATTCTAAGGGTTCAGTGTGACATCAATGTTCTGTTAAAGCATGGTGGTTTGACCATAGTTGTGTCGAAAGTCTGTCCAACAGTGATGGTTGGATGGTGTGTCATGTTTAGATTAACAGCGGTACAAAAGTTGTTCAAGTCACAGAGTGTTTAAACAAGTGGAGAATCAGAGGTTGTTTCAGGACTGAAGCATATATGGTTCGAAGGTTGCTGCACAAAATTAAAGACTTTGATTCAAGGTTCAATGCGCATGAGTGGAATCGAAAGGCCAAAGAGGAAATCAACTTGCAGAAGGATGTTCAGGTTTATGTTCAAGCACTTGAACAGGTTCGTGATTTTGACAGCAAGGTTGTGTTGTTGATAAGTTCACGAAGAGTAATAAGATATGAAGAATCACAACGTCAATGAGGAGTTGAGCTTGACACTTGGAGTGTAGCAGCTGAGTCCGCAACTCAAGACAATAGGTGGGGGTGATGGAAATTCAAAATAGCAATGGGATTGTCACATACCCTTCATCAGGCGTGTTGTCTATTTTCATTGATGGGGATAAGTGGATTTAAGTGTTTAATCTACTTATGCGGTTGTGGTGTATAAGTGTCAACTTATGCAGGTTTAAAGAAGATCATGAAGGGACTTCAAGTTTGGCTCAAGATGGAGCTGAGAGAAGTAAGACGAGACAAGAGAAGAGAAGACAAGGAGATGCAGAAGATTAGCAGGTTTGCTCAACTATCAGGAGGTGTCGGCACAAAGGAAGGGTTATGGACTTGGACCAAACAGGTGGATTTTTGTGTGGTTTGGTCAAGCCCATCAGATGTGTTCAACTTGGGCCGGGCTTGGATAAGTTATGCGCGGACAACTTCTGGGCCTAATCGATGAAGCCCATTATGTTAAGTGTTCACATTAAAAGAAGGAGAGGTCACGACATGTGCCTCTAAGTCAAGCTTCTGGGAGGCAGAAGCCTCAAGCCTCCTTTGGAAGGCTTCCATGGCGTTTCTTAGAGAGATAGAGTAAGCTAGAGATAAATATGTTACTCTAGGCTTAGCTCTTAGCCATGTACTTCTCTTGTATTCCTTTTTGTACTCTCTAGGTTTGTTTAACCAGGACATAGAGAGTTGTGATCTTGTGAACCACGTCGGATGTGTTTTCCGATACTTCATAGTGGATGTTGTGGATCCCGGATCCACCCCAGATGTAGCGGTGTAACCGTGAACTGGGTGAAAATTCTTGAGTCATGAACAAGGATATATGTGAATCGTATAAGTAGGTCCAGGGACAAAGGTAATTCCGTAACATAGTGGTATTAGAGCTTGCTAGTTTGATTGCTTGCTCAGTAAAATACCTTACATAACATAAACCTCCAAGATACTTGTTGTTTTCAATAGAGACCTTAAGTGCATCAGCAGTCCTACCAAACACTATAACCTTAGATAAGAATAACAAAAGAGAAGGATATACGTGAATGTTCAATGGAAATAGACAGCAACAGGAGAATCAACAATGTGGAAAGAACCGAGCTCTAAGGATCATAATCAGGATTTCGATTCTCCCTTCGTTCCTCTGCACCGTCTCTGTACGTGTAAGACAAACAAAACTAATATCCCTAAGATACGAATTTAGCACCAAAGATTGATGCAAAAAAACAAAAGCCCTTCTTTCTCGAGGAACGCCTAGATACATGGCTTACATACCCGGCTCAACATTCTTGGAAAACTAAAGAATCGAGGGTCCAGAAGAGAATTGGCCATTTAATCTTGTAAACTAATCGAAACCGAAATTGGAAAAAGAGATACGAACAGAGAGGAATAACCAATCGATGAAAGAACATGAAACCATTCTGTTTCAATAGAGGTACGAGAAACGGTTAGGGGCAATAAAGTAGGTGAAGTGGTTGGATTTTGCGAGTTGTTCCAACCACTGCTGGATGTGATTCCAAGAGCCAAACGAGAATGAATACCACACAGAAGAGTCAAGACCAGGCTCCCTAATGGAATGTTTAACCGATCCATTCCGGATCGACCGAATTGGTACGAAAGTTGTAACATGGGAAAACCACAGAAAACACGACTTATTTGAATAACCCGGTGACCCACCAATTGTAGAAGTAGGATCTTTGGCAAGCAATAAGTACTTAAATAATACAATTCGAGTGTACCATCTTCTTTCTCATTTCGAGGAAAAGGTGCGGGAGGAAAAGGAAACAACGGAGGGATCCGAATCGGACCTAAATGGGAATGACATGAAAAGTCTTTTTCAAAACCTAGCATTAAGGGCGTTACGACGATATACGAGAGGAATGGAGAAAAACTCGTGATTGGTGTGGAGGGGAAGATCAGTTTATGATATAGTTCAAGAAAAAGTCGTCTCATTTCCTTACTTCTTCTTTCTAATTCATTCACTTCAAGGCTGGTTCTGAACGCCGCGTAACATCATCTTCAACCAACCTCCACCGTACATACCTTTCGGTGCAGCCACTAAAGAATTGCTTATACACTAAACTGCTGTTTATATACGCTTACTAAAAGACTGACTTTCATTCATTAGGCCAGCACGAAACTAAGAAAGAAAACATCATTGATGGACGTTGCACATGACACGATCAATTCGACTCAAGGTCCGGCGCTAATAGAGGTTGCTTACTTTCCTAGTAGCGAAGGAAAAGGGCAGGGATTTTTTCGTGGTAATAGTGGGCGGGTCTCCTTTCGAAGTAAAGGCCTTCGCATTCCTAATCCGCCCCACCAACCACGAACGGCTTAGTTTGCCCCAGCTTGGTGAATCCCCGCGCAACGACATAGTTTGTGCGCCCTTTACCGTTCTCGCTCAGTGTTTGCAACGGCTGGGGAGGCAGTCGTAGAAGCGAAGTCTATCACTTGATTCTCGTAGAGGCTGTAAGTACACAGTGCCCCACAACTATCAATAGTATAGTGGGGTTGAAAGACGAGAGTGCCCGCCCTTTTCTTTCAAGTGTGCCACTTTTTTTTCCAGAACGCAGTCCGGGATCACCGTGGCCGTGTATATATATACAAATATCTTCAATGCTGTCATTTCGAAATGTCCGCTTCAACCCCGAGGAACGCCTCCCAAAAAAAGCAAAGTTGGCTTGACGAGCGCAGATGTGAGGAAGCGGGAGCAATAAAACAAAAAGGTCCGCTCTCGGCCATTCCACACGCTGCCTAGCCGAGGTGTGGTTATCTGAAGTGGATTCTCTCGATAAGAAATGGTTCCAAGTACTCTGATTGATTAGTCCATACTTTCAGCATGAAGCCAACCGGAATGTGGGAGATCTTATAGTCTTCATTACCTCTTGACTTTCATAGGGTCACCTTGACCGGGCTCTTCACCATAGAACTTTGACTCGAAAAACTGGAGCACAGCTATACTTTCATCGCTTTAACCCTACTTATTTGTTATTGCTATGAATGTTCTGGGTCATATGCTGAATCGAGGTGCCGAGGAAAACCAGTTTGGATATCATCACCGCTGTTCGCGCCTCAGGTTGACACACCTTTGTTTCGCGGATGATCTGCTTATATTTCCCTTCATTTATACGAGATTCATATTTCTTTTTTTTGATTTCACTAATAGACAGATTGTATTACTCCCGCACCGGAACTCTTGCTTCTTGGCCAAGAGAGGCTTCTCGCTGCAATTGATTCCTAACACCTGATCGGCGATTGTGAAAAAAGAATAGGAGTCCTTTAGCCTTCGGTCAATAGGATGAATTCTTCCCTCTAGTGGGTCAGTCAGTCTTGAAATGTGTTCCATAGAATAGAAGAGAAAGGGCCCGGGGTAAAGAAAGCAAGCAGGCCAAAACTTTCTCTTTATATAGCGAGGATTTGATGAAACCCTATTTTAGCTCTACGGAGCACATCAGGAATCCAAAACTTTCTCTTTATATAGATGGAAAAGTAAGAAAAAAGGAAAAAAGAGAAGAGTTTGAAACAAAACTAAGGGAAGTAGCTACGATCGCTCGCAGGCCGTTGCTCGCTCCCTCCAAGTGTTGAACAGAGATAGCTACGATAGAACACAGCTAACAACCCATGACAGAATAATATGTATATAAGAAGAAGGCTTCTTAGAGGAGTGATCTGTTCATCTAACTCAAAATATTGTAAGAAGAAGAAGAATCTTACGCCCAAAATTCCCATCTCTTTTTTCTTGGTTGGACCAACCGGCACCAGTCATTTCCGTCTTCCTTAATTGGGAGAGTCAAAATCAGTCTCTCTTTGTTTGGGGGGGGAGCGGAGCAGTCAATGAAGGAACCTTTGCTTTGAAAATGATTGTTCTAAAATGGTTATTCCTCACAATTTCTCCTTGTGATGCAGCGGAACCATGACAATTAGGATCTCAAGACGCAGCTACACCTATAATGCAAGGAATAATAGACTTACATCACGATATCTTTTTCTTCCTCATTCTGATTTTGGTTTTCGTATTATGGATCTTGGTTCGCGCTTTATGGCATTTCCACTATAAAGAAAATGCAATCCCGCAAAGGATTGTTCATGGAACTACTATCGAGATTCTTCGGACCATCTTTCCTAGTCTCATCTCGATGTTCATTGCTATACCATCATTTGCTCTCTTATACTCAATGGACGAGGTAGTAGTAGATCCAGCCATTACTATCAAAGCTATTGGACATCAATGGTATTGGATTTATGAGTATTCTGACTATAACAGTTCCGATGAGCAGTCACTCACTTTTGATCCGAGGAACATAAATCTTCTTCTTGTAATGAGATTTGGAGGAAGTCACCATAGCGCAATAGAATAACTGAAACCATACATCAACGGTAACTCAGAACTGATTGACTGTTGATTAATGGCGAGTATTTTTAGTTCCGATCAGGGTCCAAGCTCCCATCTGTCTTTTTGGATCTCTTAGTATTTTTGATTAATCATTTAAATATATTCAGATCATAGGCAGACATGCAACATAACCACATGATGACAATAACACAAAGATAGATGAACATACGATTATGTTTCAACCGAGAGAAGGGATGTCGATCAGCGAATTCGTAGGAAGAAGAGATTAAGAATAGATTTACGTACATAAAAATCTATCTATACCAATGAAGTAGATGAGTATTCTCTTCTTAGAGTTCCAAGTGCAGTGTTATTTGATTTTTAGCTTACCACATGTCTTCATTCTTTTACTTATATGTTACCGTCTATGTATGTGATTGAAGTGGGATTTACGTGTGTGCTGTCCCGGAATAATTAGACTATCTAATACAATGTATGTTAAGCATTAGTTTTTTTTTAGTTTTATTGAAATTAGGCCAACAAACCCAATAAACCTCTCTCCTTTGTTTGTCAACAGCATTTCATGTTTACTGGCGATTAACTTTTTTGCTATAAATGATTGACACTCTTCACTACAAAATAACTGTAATATTGCAATAGTAATATATTGTTGCAATATGCTAATATATTGTTGCATAAATAAAATTGCAAGAATAATATGACAAATTTTAATGTCTTGTTGTTTGAATGTTGCAAATTATATTTGTTGAATATATGTAACAAAATTAGCAAGGAAATAGGTTGTTGCTATAGCAATCATATTATTGCAACAATTTGTTTAGAACTACTTTGTTGTATACTTGCACCTTATGTTTGCAATGATAAATAATGACAAATTATTAAACTAAAGTACATTTTAGAAATAATCCTTAATGTATCATAGTAGTTACAACTTATGACATTAAATTAAGGGAAGTTTACTAAAATAATTCAAATTAATTCAAATTAATTCAGTTATTACTAGAATAACTCATAAAATTTTAAAATTACCAAGTTATTTATATGGTCTAAAATACCCTTGTTTAAAGGGATGATCAAAAAGTGATATTACAAAATTCCATTAAAATTGTGGGACAAATCACCGTTGGCAGAATTATTTACGAAAAACAAATCTATCGACATATAAATCTGTTTTTAAATTTACATATGCCAAGTATTTGGTGGCAAACTTTTTATTCACGGCAGATAGTTTTGAGGTGGCTGATTTGTCTGGCCGATTTAATGTTATCAACAAATTTATATGTTTTAGTTTGTCGAATGAAGTAACCGATTTTTTAAAATATTCAGTTTTACTTTGGATTGTTTAGATTTTTAAAACCGATTTGAAATTACATACAACCGACTTTTAATGGGTAATAGACATAAATTTTTATGACATATATGTTTAAGCGATTTAAATATGTAGTAGATTTTTGTATTTATTTTGTGACAGACTTTCTAAATTTCCTTCTTTGACGGCATACTTTTAAATTAAATTTTAATTACAAAACTGGGACACACTTATTGTAGTAGACATATCCACTTGAGTTTCTTGTTAATTTCACAGATATTTTGGTTTAGTAGATATTGTTTCCGATTTACATTAATTTCGGTTTTAATTAATTTGAAATTTGGTTTAAATTAATCCTTTTAAAATTTAAAGCTCCGGTTAAAAAAAAATTGAAGCTGGTTTAGTTTAAGTCATTATACCACGTTAAACAATTAGGATTAGCTTCTCTTGTCGTCTTCTTCCTTTCACTTTTCACAGAAACACGGTTGCTGCACCTTCACGGTTATTTACGACGGCTTCTTCTAATTCATATTGATCAGAGGATAATGGAACACATAATTCTCGTCTCTTGGAAGTGGAAAGTTGAGAAAACTAAGTGGTTATTTGACGTATATAATGAGCGGGGTAGCATATTAGTTGCTGCGAATGAGAACACCCGATTTGAAGATTATGTGAAAATCATATTTGAGGATTACAGAGTTGATTTTGCAGAAAACGACTTGGAACATAGATACCTTTTTCCGAAGAAAAATCAACACAATCAAAGCATGAACACACCACCTGTGAAAATAGGAAACGATAGGCAGTTTCATGCATTCTTGGGTCTTTGCAATGTTGAGAATGTTCGACTATGTGTAGAGTTTAAAGTGACCAAAATTGTTGGGGAAGGAGCTGGCGAAGATCAGAAACAACCCCCATAAGGATATGCCATGTTGTGTGAAGAAGAAGAAGAAGAAGAAGAAGAAGAAGATACAAACGAAGAGGGTGATCGATTTGATTACTGCGATGATTATGATGGAGCAACATCTAATGATGAAAACTTTACTACGTACGGGCTTCCACTAGACCATGTAGAAGAGATTGAGGGATCTTCTACGAAGATAGTTTATCCAAGAGCCCAAAAAACAGAAGAAAGAGAGTCTCCAAAGAGTATCTCCGATTTGCGCTCATTCAAATTTGACGTGGGGCAGAGTTATGATTCCAAGATGTATTGGAGACACATCTAAAGATATTTTCAGTTGTCCAACATTTCGATTTTGATGTGGATAAATCTACAACGAAACTTTTACGTGTAGAATGTTGGATAGAAAGTTGTACGTGGAAGCTTAGAGCTTCACCAGTAGGTGAATCTTCAAAGTTTACAATCCGAGTATATGTAGATGAACATACCTGCTCCTTAACAGAACGTTCATCTCTTTCCCGACAAGCTACTCCTAAGATTCTTGGACTCTTGTACAAAGACTATGTTGGTGGGGTTGATCCATCTATTTTGCCACGTCATGTTGCTAGTGCTATGAACTTGACCTTCATAATCAAGGTCGACTGTATTTGCGCATCAAATATACTTTCTTGTCTAACCTTTACTTCCTTTTAAATGTGTTTATGTTTTTTTTTTGTATATTGCAGATGGATTACCGGAAAGCTCGTCGTACACTTATAGCTGCTAGAGATCTTGTAATGGGTTCTTCAGAGAGTGGATACTAGGAATTACCTACTTACCTGCACATGATTAGAATGTCAAATCCAGGGACTTTAACTCGATTGGAAGTTGATACAAACAACAGATTTAAGTACTTATTCCTTGCATTCGGCGCTAGCATTACTGGCTTTCCATTTATGAGGAAGGTTGTGGTGGTTGATGGAAATTTTTTGCAAGGGAGATACAAAGGAACGCTTCTGATTGCAACATCACAAGATGGTAATTTTCAAATCTTTCCAATTGCGTTTGCTGTGGTTGACACAGAGAATGATGAATCATGGATATGGTTTGTCCGCCAACTCAGCCGTGTGATACCCGATGATGAAGGATTGGCGTTAATCTCTGACATGCACAAGTCAATAAAGAAAGCTATTGCAGTGTTCTATCCATTGGCATGCAGGGAAATTTGCACGTACAACTTATATAAGAACATCTTGTTACGATACAGAGGACATGATTTGTTTGGATTGGTAAAAAAAGCTGCCAATTCTTTTAGGTTATCTGAATTTCAAGCAACCTTCGAGAGAATCAAAGAGTTAAATCCAGCTTTGCATGCATATTTGGAACGTGCTGATGTACGTAAGTGGGCACGAGCTCATTTTAGAGGTGACAGATATAAACTCCTTACAAGTAACATAGCTGAATCTATAAACAGATCTTTGTTGGGTGCTATAAGCTTGCCAATTGTTCACCTTCTAGAGTCAATCTGATTATGCTGACACGCTGGTTCGGAACAAGAGAACATGATGCTGAGTTGATGAAAACCTCTCTTACTCGTGGTGTAGAGAAAATGTTGGAGGTAACATATTTTGAAACAGATTATGTGTTTCGTTAGACTGTTTGATAATATACTAAACTTTAACATTCGTAGGGCTGGATACCTATTGCTAATCTACTAAATGTTCAAGCAATAGACGTTCATCAGTCACAAGTGATAGGAGTCACCTCTTTACATGTTGTAAATCTGACCGATAAGGGATGTTCTTGCCATAGATTTGATTTGGAGAAGCTACCATGTGCTCATGCTATAGCTGCTGCGGAAGCTAGAAAGATATCACGTATATCACTTTGTCACCATTACTATCCCAAACAGTACCTTTACAATGCATATTTCACTGCTTTTATGACCAAAGATGATGTTGTTCCAATTCCAGAAGAAGTTGCAAAGAAAATCTACTTACCGCCTAATGTCCGCCAACCACCGGAAAGACCAAAAAAATCAAGACATAAATCTATTTTGGAGAAAGTTGCAGACAAGAAGCGGCCAAGGAAGGAACACACATGTAGAATTTGTAACCAGGTGGGACACAATTCTACAACATGTCCTCTTAAGTGATGAGTATTATTTAGTTTAAGGATGTGGTCATTAAATTTCATTTTGGTTGGTGCTACATTTGTTGGTATACTCTCTAGTGTTTCTTTTAGATTTTTTACATGTTGCTATTACATTTTGGTTGGTGCTACATTTGTTGAATTACAACTTTTAGTTTGCTTATGGTACGAGTACATGTAAAAGACACGAGCATCAACTACATCCAATTTATACATCCGAAACATGTAGAAAAACCATCCTAAGTTACATCCATCCAAAATCAAGCAACCACCAACCAAGATATACATTCGAAAACAAGCGAAAACCTAACAAAATGGCGAAAACCTAACAAACAAGTTATACTTCCCCATTAACCGCAGCCACCTCCTCATATATCTCTGCAGCCATCTTCAGTCACAGTGCTGGTATAATCTCATCACTTAAGCCATCAAATTTATTCCCTGCAACTAGACACTCAATGTATTTCAGAGTGTACACACCGCAATCATTTGCATCCTCATTTTTGGGGATCTTCATGTGCCTACGGATAGTGAACTGCTTGAGATGCTTGTTTCTCATTTTAGGATCCACCATCTTGTGAAGCAATGCCGAAAGCATTTTCCTGAATGGCATGCACTCCTCGCGCATGTTCGTATCAGTCACCACAGTTAGAATGCTATCATACACATGTATTAGCTCCTTAGGTAGATCGATGTGTAGAGCAACCCAGTGGTCGCCGTTGACATGGTGGCAGATGAAGAGAGAGTCAACATCTATAAGCCACTTCTTACCCGTGACAAATTGAGTAGGGTATTCTCCATTAAAGGTCATGCAATAATTTTCTGACCACTCATTTGTCCTCTCATCATACTTCTTGTAGTCGTTGACCCATGACTTCACAAAACAGCGGTCCAGAAATGCAATTCGAGAAGAGGAATATGGAGATTGGGAATGCATGGAGCGTCTGTGAAACATAAGCATTGCTGCTGCCATGTGCTGTGACATAAAATCATCACAATCAGAATGGAATTCGATACTAAGCTAAACAAATGACAAACATAAATTTACGGAGTCATGTAACCATCCGTAATCCTTTGTTATCCAAGCATCTCTCGGTATCATCAACTTCAAATAAAAGCATGCGCTTATGTCGCCATATCCAAACTCATCTTCTTCCCTACTAACAAGAAAAACACATAATAAGACTATTAAGAAAAAACCAAGATATGATGCAAGAGAGGAAACTTACAAATCAGACTTAATAAAGTCCAATACTTTCTGCAATTTCTCTGGATCAACCTTAGATAATGGGTCATAAGTTTCCTTGGAGATAGTTTGACCAGTTATGATACGCTTCACTGTAGTGTTCCCTACATATGGCCAACCTTGAGTCCTTGTCAAGTGGGGTTTTCTTCTGCGAGTAGGCTCCTCCAAACCTGAAGCAAGTGCTTCTAAAGCAAGTCTACACTTTACACTCTTCTCCCACGTTAGATGATTCTCCCAATCCTCTTCGGAAATGGATTGGTCATTTAGTTGTGGGATAACAAACGGTTTCTCTATCTTCGCTTTTTTCAATGGGACTTCATCTTTCTTCAATGGCATCATCGTTTTATCCTTGTTCTCCTTTTTAACCACACATTGTATTGGTAAACCATCAACTGAACTTTTTTTCATCTGAACCATCCATGACTGTAAAGTATAAAAGCCCAGTAAGTATTTTGTTAAACAAAAGACATTACTTGACAATGCAAACATACCATTGTGTTGCTACAAGCGTCATCTTCATCTTGTGCTTTGGAGTTGCCGGCTTTGGATGAAATTTTTTCATCACCCTTCCCTTTAAGAACATTTATTTCTTTTTCTAATATGGCCATCTTGTTCTTGAATTGAGTCTCAAATAAACTTATTCTAGCTTCCATCTGAGCGTGTATAGAAGCTTCTAGTGTCTTACTAACCTTTTCAGCTACACTAACATCCATGGTGTCTACTTTTCCAGTCAGGTTGATAACAGACTCAAGCAACCTTCGTATGGTGATGTTGTTGATGGGCATATCACTATGAGGCTCTTTCTTCAAAATTCATAAACCAAAACAATTTAAAAACTAACAAAAGGCAAATGTTTAATAACACTTAATAATACCATTTCTGTAGTAGTTTCTTTCTCCTTCTTTCGTTTTGTGGAAGAGCTCTCATCCACTATATCAAGAATACTAGGTGCGATGACATAAGTTTTTCTCTTCTGGCACTTGGTAGGCGGCACTACATCCCAATACTTATCGTCCAACTGATCATTGAGAATGTCAACTATCATGTTATCCAAATGAGTAGATGGTTCAACTTCAACCCATTTCGGATATCTATTCTCCTTGGCTTTTCAATCATATGCCTTACACGAACCTGCATTGTAAAGTATAACATTAGCTAAGTTGAAAAAATTAGACGTAGATTTACAAAGAAATTATTCATACCTTCTGATATTTTTTCTTTTCTTGTGCACAGAAGTTTGAGAAGTTGATACGCTGACGAGAACCATGCCATGACAAAAGGGGAACCTCAGCTCCCTCTATTCGATGTCCATATATCTCTCCTATACGTGGCACAAATTCGTATATCCAAATTAACAATGCATGAACACAACCATGAAGTGTGTAACTCTTCTTTCCTTCGTATGTTAGCACTTTAATGGAATCCACAAGGCTGCTAAATCCTACACGACCCCATGGATAACGCTGGAAGGCTGTTGGATCCATCACTCTTTTCGCACAATGCAACGGTATTCTACTATTGCTTCAAATGACAAATATCCCAATGGATAATAGACAAAACAAGCCAACCATCATATGTTTCTCTCTAGACCAGTTTCTGATGATCGGAAAAAAGGCTTGAAGTTCATTCAACTTGGGTCCTTCAGAAACTGGAACATTCATCTCCACCCAAAAGTCTTCATGAGCCACATCCCACTGTTCATGTCTGTCAAAGGGAGCACAATTTAGCCCTGTAATCTCTTCAAACTCATACAGAGAGAACCTTATTGGCTGGTTTTCTAGCAAAGACCAAATTTCATGATTTCTCTCTATCGCCAATTGATGGGCCAGAAAATGATGAAAATATTTTGCAGACCAAGTGTAATCCAACTCCTCCATCTTGATAATCACGCCAATAGCTGATTCTCTCGACTCAGGCCAAACGTCTTCACCAACATCTTCTTCCACCATTTAAATGTTGGAAAGAAAACAACTGTGGTTTATGCTCCTATTTTGAATATGCATTTTACCAATCTCGAAAAGCCGTGGAGGATACTTCCAATTACCCGAAGATGAGGTCATTCCTTAGAAAAAAGAGAGAGAACAAACATAGTAAATATCATTCATCCACATTATAACAAAGAAACAAGAATTAACTATCACATAAATATTAGAACTAACTTAACAAATGGAAAAATAATAATCATGCAACATTAAAACCAATACAAATTAATGTGCCTTTGGGGGTTTTGGGTTTTCATAAGAAAAAAATCAAAAAGTGTATCTACAAACAAAGAAAAAATATCGGATTTTCACTTTAGGAATTAGGGTTTTCAAATTTCAATTTGCAATCAATCCATGTATGATAACAACAACTTCGATTACCTTAGATTTAGGCTTCAGCGATTCAAGTAACAGAGAACTAATGACGGATGTGACTGAGAAATTTCCCCAAGAATCTCCGAGGCGAAGTTGAGTTACGACGGAGGAAAAAGAAGGAGAAGAGACCGATACACAGTGGAAGAGACAAAATTAAAGAATGGAGAAGGAGGTCTCATAGAAGGAGTTATCGGATCTATTTTGCTCTGGTTTTATCGAAAGCAAAGAACACACCCGTGTTCTGAGATTACGTTCCTTTTTTTTCTTTGAATAAATTGTAATAGCAGAGTTGTGGTTAATGTTTAGAAGGTTGGTTTTTTAGTAAATTTGTTTATTTCGAATTTTAATCTAGTAATTATAAAGTTATATAAGTTATTTAAGTTATTAGTAGAATGATTTGAGTTATTCCAAGTAATTTTCTCTTAAACTAATAGCTATTAATTTAATACAATTATTTCTTGTTTTAAAAATAAATGTTACCAATCACTCGGTATGGAAACAACTGTAAAATTTTATTATCTCCACCTACGATTATAGCGTGGGTCAATCTTATCCAACAACAATACAATACAATATTCGAGAGACAATAATACAGTATTCAAGAACACTAAAACTCATGTAATGTTTTAGTCCCTCTGTTTGTATTAAATGTCATTTTATTTTTATGCATATTGATTAAGAAAACAGTTAATTTTACTGATTTTTTATATAAAAACACAATTACCTATTCACCTAACCATATTTTAAAAAATTTAAAAATAAATTGAAGTAGAAAGTTAATAAAGTTTTCATTGAAAGTCGAAAACGACACTCATTTTGTAACAAAAATATTTTCCTACACCGATACTTAATATGAAACTGAGGGAGTATCGTTTAAGGGTAGAACAATATAATATACAAAATCAACTTTAAAAAGTATGTCATTGTTCTCATGGGATGATTGGTTGAACTGTAGATGTAGAAATCTAGTTGTAAGATTTAGTGTGTAGTTTTTATTGATGTAGTTGTATATTTTGTTGCTGTAGAAAAATACTATCACTTATAAAGAATTATAATAATTGTTTTAAGAAAAAACTAAAACATGAACAAACAAAAAAAAAAGTTAGGATGTAAATGATGTAGCAAAGCTTTAGATTTTAAAATAAAGCTACATCATAATTGGTTAGGATTACTCCTTGTTCAAAAACGTGGGGCTCTAATCAATTAATCGGCCGCCTAGGCGCTCGACGCTAGGCCAACAGAGCGATTCAGTTAGCTTAATCGGACCACTATATAATCGGCCGCTTAAGTCAACTAATTGGTTTAATACCGATTTCTGATGACTTTTCGCCAGATTTATTTTTAAATCTTTAACAAGTTTTTGGGCCACTTCGAACATCATAACTTATAGATTGTACATCATGTAATATCTTAATTTATATACAGTGCCAGACACTATTTTTCATTCCCCAATGTGAGACCTAACCTTTACATAACAGATTACTAGCTTTTTGCATTTTTTTTCTAGAGAAAGATATCTTCTATTTTTTTTCTTTTTTGTTTTCTTGTCATTTTCTTTTGTTGGACTTCTTGATTAAATTAGATTTCAGAATAATATGTTTACTACTTTGACACATACGTATTGACAATTTTTTTTGTCTACTCAGCGTTATAAAATCTTTGCTGCTTGTATTTTACCCCAATATTCCCACTGTCGTATCCGTGATTCTAAATAGGATCATCGGGACAGACCATGGTTCGAAGCAACGTACCAGCTGGTCATATGACCTAAAGGAAAGATTTCTATGGTCACGATAGAAGGATAAGACTTAACCTAAAACATATATAAAATTAATATAAAAAAACATGTTTAATGATGTGAAAAACATTTTTGATATCAAAAGGGTAAATAATATGTATATTACTTCAAAATTTTCTAGTGTTTGAAGGCGGAGACTTTTACATTGTGCTTAGTGGAATTAGTTAAAATCTGGGACATGAACCTTTTTCTACTTGGTAATTGGCTCCTAAGGGTGGGTTTCCCATTCGTTGTTGACTGGTCATTGGACGCATGAGTTATAACCGAAGAGACACCAGTTTTAACCTAAACAACTTTATCAATATATAGGTGAAGGGAGAGATACTGTCTCAGTGAGAGTCTCAGCGCTTGGCAAGCTAAATACAAGAAAAGGAAAGATAAATACTAACGACTTACCTGAAAGAATAACTTTGGAGGTGTAGTAAAAATGAAAGACATTATCTTGCATAGAAAGGTTCTCGGAGAATCAAAAATCGAAGGGCAAGACAATTTAACCCGACAATCAATCATGCCCTGAGATAATAAACACGAACAAAGAAAGAGGAGACTTGCTCATCATGTACACGTTCACAAGGTTCCTAAAACTGAAACCCTCATTATGTGTTGTACTCTCTATGATCATTTTAATTGACACATAGTGAATAACGCAGCGATTACCTCAGTGCGATTCAGTGTATCTTTGAGGGGTAAGTTTCTGAAGTTCCACTCAAGACCACTGTCTCCATGAGACTATTGTTGATTAGAACATGGATGGCTACCAGTCGGAGAACTGAAATAGGCTATTGCATGAGAGACTACAAAGACTTTGTCCTGCCATTGGATTCCGGTGTTTAAATTCTCCGCACAAGATCTAAGAAAAGAAACATAAAGTAGAAAGGACATGAATTATAAGCATTTTAACAAAACAATATAAATTAAATTTAAAGAAATTTACCATATAAGCCTTCTGGAAAACTGAAAGATAAGACGAGAAGTAGAAAAGAGGAGATTGTGAACGCATCTTACAAAACCTTGTCCAAAATCTGTAAGTTAAACCACATGTATTTTATTGGAAACTCACACTTCAATATTAGTATCAATATGCAAAATATACATGTATTTACAAAAATAAGTAAAGTACTTAAACCACAAAACTTTTAAACATTGAATGAAAACACAACTTTTTACCGGATTCAGGAATGGAAAAATATTTGTGTCATTGAAACGATATAAAAGAAATGGTATATGATCTACAAAATAACATGAAAATAGTGAGATTCAAATGAGTAAAAAGATAAGTGAAAACTGATACATACTTAAACACCAATTAATTACCAGATTCAGGAACGAAAATTGTTGGTGTTCTTGAAACGATATAGAAGGAGTGGCATATGATCTGCAAAATAACATAAAAGGATTGATTAGATTAAAAAGATTAAAATAAAAAATATGAAAGTTTAAACATACTCAAGTTACGAAAGTGTTGATTGTTTATAATGACTGGTTTCTTTATATAATGAAGGAGCAGTGCTCAAGAAGTTTTGATAATATCGTTCATAATTGAGAGATTCTAGTATTCTATAATAATAGCCTAGTGATTTCATTAGTTTATAGTATTTGACTAATATTGTGTGGTTGTCTACGAAAATAATCATATAAAGTATTTTACAAATATTATATTTTAAAATTATAACTAGATTCTAATCTGCGAATTCGCGCGGGCAACATTTATTTTTATGTAATAAACTAGGTAGTGATCCGCGCCATGCATAGAATAAGATGCTTATTTGAAACTTAAAAACAAAATTTTGTATTGCATAATAGTGATTTTATTGAATTTAAACATGAGAGATTTAGTATTTAGAAGTTAATGAATGATTTTGTTTTTCACTGAGATAAGAAAATGGTCGAATTAATTGACCAATGTATGAATCTTATCCCCCTGTATACATGAATAAAAAAAATAAAATAAAGAACTTTAGATTTCAATAGGAAATGTACAACATAACTGATGAGACATTATTCTAATGAAAACTGATACTAGAATATTGATTCTAAAGGTGTATGATTTTCACCCTTATCTTCCATGTTGTTTGGAATGGTTTTAGTTCAGCCATAGAGTTGAAGGCTGCCATTGGTGATTCTAGAAATAACTTGGAAGTGGATATGTTTGTATATGTGACTTGCAATGAGAAGATATGTTACACAACATCTATCCCTTATATATTAAAATGGGAATTTTTTTAATGAATAACCTTAAAAGTGTAAATTATTCACAAGAATGTCATTATGCTGATGTGTCAACACAAAAAAGCTTCTCACACTTTCCTTTTAAATAAGTCTTCTCTTACTAGAAATTAGAAAGGATTAATATAAACTCATTTATAGTAACCAACAGTACCATATAATATAATAACTCCTAAATATTTTACATAACTTAAGTAATTAAATATTTTAATTGCCTGAACATGTATTAGATTATCATGTATGCAAAACAATGTTTTAGCATATAGTTTAGTTCCTCATACCATGTGAGTTTTCAGAGTAAAATATTTGGCGTCAACCATTGTCCCTTATATATTAATCCTAAAGCATTACAACATGTTTTGGTAGCAACATGTCATCAGTACGATGATTCTTAGAATCCTTTGAAAAATAGGTTAGTCCATCTAAACATATATTCTCCATTTTTTTCTTAGAAAAAACTACAGAATTACCTAATCTGGTTAACAAATATATGATAATTAATGATTTTGAATAATAAAGATGTGATAACCATTTTTGTATCTTCCATCATTTTATTTAATTCTATATTAATAAAAGAAGTTAAACAATCACATTAACTATATAATAAAAAAATTAAATTTTTTTCTTATATGCTATAGTTTGAATTTTTTTTTAAAACGATTATAAATTACTAAGACTGTTAAAAGTCCACACTGAATTATTTTTATAAAGGGGAATAACTTTTTTTTATAGCAAAATAAAAATAATCATAAAATCATATAAATATGAAGTCTTATTTAATATATATTCAGATTAAATTTCTATTTATATTATATATATATATATATATATATATATATATATATATATATATATATATATATATATATATATATATATATATATATATATATATATATTTCCTTATCATTTAAATAAAAAATATATAACATATATAAAATACATAAAAATGTTAATTCCAAAATTTGCATTGAATAGTAAGCCTCAGTTAATAAATATTCATATTAATAAAAACAATATTTTTGTTACCGCAAATATACAATTGTTAATAAAATCATATGAGTATGAAGCCTCAATTAATAAATATTCCTACTAAAACATAATATCTATCTATCTCAGTTTCATTTAATTTTAATTATATACCATATAAATAAAAGATTACTTTTATTTTTTTCCAACAAAAATTATTGTAAATAAAAAGAGGGCTTTTTTATTTATTTATGGGGATTACTAAAATTTATTTATATACGTAGTAGTTAATCGCTTTTCAGTTATTCAATATATTTATTATTGCATAATACATAAATGAACACAAAATAAATAATAATAATATGTATACATAATTAATGTTACATAATTAATGTTCATTATGCTATGCAAGGATCTCAAATGTTATTTGATCAAATCATTTCAAAATACAAATATTCATATCGAAGTGATATTGTGAATTATAACATCCAGAAGATTTTATCAGGGAAAATTGCTAAAAATGACTCAAAAATTGATTTCAAATGCAAAAGTATACACCAAATTTAATCAAATGCAAAAGTAACTCAAAAGTCTATTGAAAATACAACAAACTCCTTGTGAGCAAAAAAAAAAATTGTATTCAATTTTACCATAATAAGCTTTTCGCGTGAGAAGACTTCTCTAGGAGTCTTCTCAGAGAAGACTTCCATGTAAGTCTTCTACGGAAGACTTCTCTAGAAGTTATCTCAGAGAAGACTTCCATGTAAGTCTTCTACGAAAGACTTCTCTAGAAGTCTTCTACGAAAGACTTCTCTAGAAGTCTTCTACGGAAGACTTCAAACAATAAATCTTAAAAGTAATTATAAAATTTATAAAAATTATTTATATGGGAAAAAAATAGAAATCATGTAACCACAAACATTTGTAAATGATGTAAATTTATATCAACTAAAATTGATTTTTTTTTTCAATGTAGATGATCTAATGTAGAATAAGTCATGATATTCAATTGGATTAGAGTTTAGTAACACATGTTATAGTATTGTAGGTTGTTTTAGGGGTAAATTTTGAAATCTTATCTTTTGAACTTTTTATTTTTTGAATTTGACGAATATGTGTTAGTGATCCTCTAATAAGATGATTTTAAACATTTTCTAAGTTTCTTTTATATTTAAAGAAGTGATTTTTGCTTAGTTAATTGATTTTAGGGTTTTGGAGAAGTCTTCTAACATATAATGCAGTAGAAGATTTCATGGAAGACTTCACAGAAAACTACAATTTTCCCGCTTGAATTTGAGTGAAATTCAAATTTCCGCCTAATGGCAAAGTCTTCCAGTAGTCTTCCAAAAGTCTTCCAGAATTCTTCTCTGAGAAGACTTCCCTGTAAGTCTTCTTCGAAAGACTTCTCTAGAAGTCTTCTAAAAAAATAAATCATAAATAGAATTTATAAATTTTATAAAAGATATTTAAATGGGGGAAATATAGAAATCATATAAACACAGACATTTGTAAATGATGTAAATTTATATCAACTAAAATTAAATTGTTTTCAACCTAAATGATTTACTGTAGAATGAGTCATGATATTCATTGGTTTAGGGTTTAGTAACATATGTTATACTATTGTAGGTAGTTTTAGGGGTAGATTTTGAAATCTTATCTTTTTAACTTTTTATTTTTTGAATTTGACGAATATGTGTTAGTGATTCTCTAATAATATGATTTTAAACACTTTCTAAGTTTATTTTATGTTTAAGGAAATGTCTTTTGGTTAGTTAATTGATTTTCGGGTTTTAGAAGAGTTCCAGAAGACTTTTCGGGAAGTCTTCTAACTCCTGGAAGACTTCCATGAAGACTCCGAACTGGAAGACTTCCCAGAAGAATCCGAGAAGATTTCTCAAGAAGTCTTCTAACAACTGGAAGACTTCCCGGAAGACTCCGAGAAGATTTCTCAAGAAGTCTTCCAAACCAAACCGGAACTTAATTTACCTTAAATTTGAAATTAACCAAAAAAATCAAAATATATTTAACCTAACCTGATAATTTACCAGACATATAAATAGTATTTTTCACTGTTCTTTTTCACTTTTCGGTGTTTCAGAAAAAAAAAGTTGGTGAAAACCCTAGCCTCCTCTTCTAAGGCGATTACTGTGGCGATTTTTAACGAATCTCTTCTCCGTCATTTTCACTCCATGTAATCTTGTTTTTTCCGGTCAATCTTGTATTTCCTTCATCGCCCAAGTGTATTATGGTTGACTAAACTAACTGGTTCCTCTCTATTTCCGATATGAAATCGTTCGTTTCTTCAGTGACTTCTTGCTCTATTTCTTTCCTTTCCGACCTCAATTTCTCCTCATCGGCCATTAAGTTGACCCATTTGTCCGTAAGTTTCCCGGAAGTCCGCTGTAAGTCTTCATGGAAATCATCCGTAAGTCTTCATGGAAGTTATCCGTAAGTCTTCATGGAAGTCTTCCGTAAGTCTTCCATGAAGTCTTCCGTAAGTCTTTGGTAAGTGTTCGGTAAGTCTTTCGTAAGTCTTCGGTAAGTCTTCCGGAATTCTTCCTTAAGTTTTCCTTAAGTCTTCCTTAAGTCTTCCGTAAGTCTTCCGAAGTCTTCCAAGGTCTTCAGAAGTCTTCCGAAGTCTTCCAGAGTCTCGATGTTAGTATAGAAATCTTGGTGTTTTATGTTTGAGATGTTGTTTTGTCATTGTTTGTAGGCAATAAAATGGAATTACCAGAACTTCCGAAGAGGTTGTTCACCCTAGGGGAAGAGCCAATCCATTGAAGAGCATTGGATATCATACTGATGACCCCATATTATTTCCTGATGTAAGGACGCTCTCCATGCTGATGAATGGGAGGAGCTGAGGAACTCTAGGTTGAGAGTCTTCATAAAGTTTTGGGTGTTGAACTTTGGTTGAGCGTCAAGGCTGGTTCACTTTATGCTCTGTTTTCATCTTGATGTCAAGGAGAAGTACGAGCTTTGGAGTCTCATTGGTTCAGAGCCGGTGCGGTTTTCACTCATTGGGTTTAAACATCTCACCGGTCTCAACTGCGAGTATGTTGAGCATGTGGATAATTCTCATGTAGAGCTGACAAAGGAGTTATAGCGGTTCTGGGAGTTGATGGGTATTGATATCAATTCTGGTCCAAGCTCCTAGCAAATAGTGGCGGCGTGTTGATACCTAGCCATCTACACAAGATTCATTGAAGGACGAAATTCCACATCCCTACACGGGCAAGCCCTTCTAGGCTAGTGATGAAACTAGAAGATTTTGAGATCTAATCATGGGGGAGATTGGCGTTTAAGATCCTTATGGACTCTGTAAAGGGTAAGGATTTGAAAAATTCTTATACCATTGATGGGTTTGTTCAAGTACTCCAAGTCTGGATCTACTTCGCTCTGCCCGATATTGCTGCGGAGTATGGAAAGCCCATACGAAACAAACCTAGTCCTCCTTTGCTGGCTTATAAAGGACGAAATTTGTCAAAGAGGGTATCAGCACACATGTATGTCTGATTATTCCCAATAGTATGGTAGTGATCATTGTCTCAGTATCTAACTTGATATTCATTGCTTCTTGCAGACTCGCATGGTTAACCTTGTGGTGAAGGAGATTGGTGAATTGTTCCCTTAGTGGGACAATGATAACACCAATGTGGCAGTTGAAAACCTTGTGAATCTCATGTGTGTTAGTGAATGTAAGGTGAAGTGGAGCAAAGAGTGCTAGGCAAACCATGGTACTAAGCCGTGGACCAATCCAAAGGTTATCATTGTTAAGGATGAATCTCTTGAGCTTTCTTTGAAGGAAGAAAAAAGACCCTGGAAGAAACTTCGTACAGTCTCTGAGGCTCGTACTAAGTCTTCTGTTTTGTGGAGTGGGGTTAAGAAAGAATAGCTTGAACAAAGTTTCAAGAACTTGACGAAAGTTATTATTGATGAGTTTGGGCAGTGCCTAAAGGAGATCAAGCTTCTTGCTGATTGGATGAAAGCTGTGGAGAAGAAGGTGGGAATCAACCACAATGAACTTCAACTCATAGCTGAGAGTGACATCTCGTCTGCTTCTCTCTCCTTAGCAGAACATATGAGTGTCCCTTGTCTTCTTGTTCTCTTGTCCCAACAGCTCTCCAGGCTTTATTTAAATCATCCAAAGCTTTAGGAGAGTCTCCATAATATTCCTTAGAAAGATATCTTGCTTGTCTTGCACCGTAAGATAGGGTTAGGTCTAGAGATCATCCGTACACCTTGTACGGACTAGCGTGTCTTGGTTGCTTCAGAATTACTCTCTTGATCTCCTTCTGTTGTTTATGTCTTTGTCTTCTTTATTGTTTCAGAAAAATACTCCCCCTCAATCTTGACCCAATGCAATGGTCAAGCTTGGAAACCATGAAGACTTCCCTCATTAAAACCTTAGTATGTAAAACCCATTTGGGACAAAAAAGAGGATCATGTCTTGGTAATGTCAGTGAGTCCAAGCTTGGGATAGATGGACTCACACACCTTGGTGCTTGCATACTCCTCTAGAGGCGGTTTGCTCTTTCCCCTTCTGCCCTTAGTCAAATTTATCACTTCACAGAAATATTCCTTTTCTTCCTCGATTTTCATGATTATCGTCGAAAACTTAACATTTATCCTTCGATCTTAACATTTTTCCCTTCCTGCAAAATAAAAGATAGATCGTCACAAAGTTTGGGCTTGATTTCGGATAAAATCGTGAGTGGGCCTTTTAGCCGAGCTTTAGACCTCGTCGGGCCGTTTTCTGACTTAGGTGTTTCTATGATTTTATTGAAAAAGTTTTGCTAAGACGACGTCATCCGAGATTTAGAATCTTTCATATGGGGATGTGAATCTAGGTGTTTAGTTAAGCATTACCGTCTCATAAGATCGACCCGATCCTTTCTCGAGAAGACGAGTTCTTTCGGTAAAGTTCCAATGTCAATCCTGATCGAGACAGAACAAAGATAAGTTCGATCAAGTATCAAAAGAGGGAATTTAACGAGGACGAGGTGAAACTAGATTGATTTGATCTGACTTGTAGAGTTGGTTGGATTGCTCGTGCCATCTAACTCACCCGTTCGGCTAGTTGGTCGGTCCGTTCCGTCCAACTCGCCCGTATGGCGAGTTGGACAGTTGAGCTCGCCGAACGGGCGAGTTGGTCAATCCGTGTTTCTTTCTTTTGAGTTTTTGCCTGAAGAGTTTCGTTAAGTCTGTTTCGAGACTACATTCCTATATAAACATGATTTTTAGACCCCAATAGTTAGCCCCCCATCTCGCGAGTTTCGGGCACGATTCTTGCGGGCGAGTGAGGATGTTTAATCGGAATCCGCGGTGAAAATTAGTTTTTCTCGAAAAGTTTTTTCCGATTATTTTTATGCGGAAAATCCTTCAACCTTTGTTTTTTTTTCTTATAAATATAGCCTCCCATTTCTCATTTTCTCCACACTCTCTATTTTTCTCAAGTTTTCTTTGCTTTTTAGAAAGATTTTTTTCCTGCCAAAATGTCTCCTTCCAGTAACTTTCAAAGGAGTGGTAATGTCGAAATGTGCAATGCTGCTGGTGCAAATCCGTTGGATCTTCCTACCAATGGAGCCATCCCGGCTAATATTAAGGAATTCCTTGCTTTCGAGAGCGAGTTGGCTCATCGTGAGGCCGAGGAGACAGTGAACCATGCACGCGTTACACCTCCGAGATCTGTATCTCCAGCGGATACCTTGGCCCCCGAGGTTTCCCCGGTGGGCGATATTGTTCATACCAGAGAGGAGGTTACTGCGCATGCGCCTGTATCCGAATTTCAACCTTCGGGTTCCTCTACGACCCCGGTTCAGGTTGTCGATGTGGAGCTGGTTCAGGAATAGATATCTCCTCCCCCAGTCAAGAAGACGATCGTCTTGGGGTTGTCTACGCCTAGCATGATCTCGGCTTCTACGAGGAAGGGTCGTAAGAGACCCTGCATTAACCCAGACGCGTCTAAGAAGATGAGATGCACCAAGAAGCCTGAGACTGACTCTCTGCCCGCAACGGTTTCCAGACATCGTGCAAAGGTATAGTTTGAAAAAATCTTCTTCCTTTTTTGTCCCTTTCTCTTTTCCGTGCATCGAATGATTCTTTCCCTTTTCCCAGTTTGTCTCGCTGATCGATTGGATGATCAGTGAGTGCGGGTTGGAGGCCGGCCGTCTTGCTAAGGAGTTGGCGGAATCGCGAGAGAAATCGTTGCAGTTTGAAGGGAGGTTGACGGTTATCGAGGATTCCCACTCCCTTGAGATAGCCCACATCGAGTCTCGGATCGTGAGTTGGAGAGGGATCTTGGGAAGACTGATAGCTCGTTGCTTAAAGCGAAAGAGGCGAAAATTTGCTATGTCTTCGGAATTGCGCCGACTAAAGCGTAAGATCAAGAGTGAGGTGGAATCGTCGGTTGGTGCGATCGGCGAGGCCCGAGAGATCGTTCGTGCCAAGTTTTGGACCCGTCTGGCAAGGATTGCTGACTTCCTTGATTCGTTGGCGGTTGTCCACGTTAGGGACTTGGCCCTGGCGAGCATCGAGGGAGGGATGCAACAGGTCCAGTTGTTTAATGGTGATGCGCCTCCGTCCCTGGGAACTGAGAATGCCAAGCTTTCTGTTCGCAGAGTGGAGTTAGCGGACGCGGATGGGGACTTTGACCTGATCCTCGCAGGCCTGAAATCCGAATCTATCTTCCCACATTGCTCAGGCGGTGCCGACGATCAGAGTACTGCAGCCAAGGAAGGTGCAGGCGAGGCGGTTCCGAGTACGGAGTGGATGATTGGTGAAGTTGAGGCTCTGCGTGCGGAGGACGATTGAGTTCGCAGTCTCGTATGAGACTTTGTTTATTTTAATGTTCTCTGTTTGTGTTTTGATCCGGCCGTCCGTATTTTTATCACGGGACTGGCTGCTTGTAGCTTTCAATCCCAGTCGCTTCTGCGACCCCTTTTTTTAACTGAACTCTTTCCTTGTTTTCCAAGGTTTTATTGAGTATCATTACGGGCGAATAGATTTAGACTTTAAGTATAGAGGAGAGGATACGAGTTGTCATCTCGCTCTCAACTCTTTTGCTGATCGTCCTATTCGTTTCTCGTTCGGGATGCTTGAAAGTTTTCCAAGGTTCTGAGAGCGATTGGATATGGGCGAAGAGACATGCTTTTAGGATCTCGTATCTTTTTGATATCATGCCTTGAGACGTTAGAGACCAGCGGCTGGGTTTAGGGCAAGACCTAGGTCTAATAACGGTTCGAGGGGGTGCGGTGACTACTTCAACTTACGTTTCCCATATTGTTTTCGATCTGATTCTATCCCGCTTTAGAGTCCGCGATATGTTCCCGGCTTAAGTGACTCGTGTGGTAGGAATTGAGCATCTTTGCGGGGACAATTTTTAAGCCTCCCGAAAGTGTTCACCAAAATTTTGGATTTCTTTTATAGCGCTATTACCTTTGTGTTGGGTGTTTGAGAGCTATCTCGACGAGATGGGTTAGTCTGTTTAGGACGTTTAAGAGTTTGTTGTGATCAGCAACGAACATATTGGTGGATATTACCTTTTTTGATTCTTTGCGAAGGATAAATATTAAGAAGGTGTGCGTGTTTTCTAGTCTGTTAAGAAAGTAATGGGGGAACTTGTATGTATTATTTCTTGTGAATCAATTATGTCGAGTACATGTGCCCTTTATATATAGGGACTTATGAATAGATAAATGGAAATATAACATTCCTAGATAAACATGAAAAGGTAAACCTTATCAAACTAGGAAAAGAAAAAGTCTTGGTTTATCCTTATCCATCCATCGATTGTATATTCCTTTTGGGCCGAGCAAGATTCCTTTCGGGTCGGTCCGATCCTATCCATGGTCGGATCCGGTTCCATCTAATCCAATGGTTATTGCATCCACAATCATGTGGTTCATAACACTCCCCCTTGGATGTTATAACCATATAGAGCTTATAATACGTTTGGTATGTTGCCTCGTTAAAACCTCTCCATGGTAAACCCAAAACCCAATGTGGTAAAAAGGGAAGCCATAGACAGGAAAAAGAGTACAACCGTATTACTCCCCCTGATAAATGCATCACTATCGACTCTTCAGTGTTCTTATCTCGTGTACCACCTTCTGAGAGTAGAGGTTGGTTGAAGTAAATCGGTTGTGCTTATCACTTGACCGTACTTGCACTTCTTTGTTCTTGTCTTCTTTACCATATAGTCGGATGTGTTGGTCCATAGCCTTTGGCAAGTCATCTTTATGCACGTTACATGACCAGTCACATATTGTATCATCCTTTCAGTTGAATATGTATCATCTCGCAGTATCCCAATGGTAAAGGTCAAATATTCTCTTCCATTTGTTGAGTTGCTATCGACCATTGGCGCCGAATCATCATCGACCGTATCACTCTTTCCTGCCATACTTCATGGATGCCCATATTTTCTGATGTTTAAATGTCATCTGCGGCCTCGGTTTGTTTCAATGACCTTCATGAGGTTGTAATGCCTCCATGGGTGAATACATAACCTGTTTATGATCAAACAAAAATTTGCATCTGCAAAACCAATTTTCCCTTCTTTGGGTTGGTTAGTTTGGTTAGTGTAAACAAACTTTAAACCTTCCGTTTCTTGTAAATAAATAAATAACGAAGTAAAAGCTTACCATTACCATTAGTTCCGTGGAACCTTTCATTACCTTTCTTTATCATCAGCTAGATTTTAAAATTATGCATAGTTGTATGCTTGCTGATGGATTATGGTTATGATCATTATATCCATTTGATATAGATCTGGTCATCCATTTTATCAATGGTTAGCTTATATGGTATCTATTGCCAACGACCAAGCCATTCGTGGTTGGGTCTAGTGGTTCAGTGTATATACCACGACCTCTCTATTTAACCACGACCATATTGATATATTTCTTGATCAGTATGTGTTTTATATGGTCATATGGTCGATTGTAATCATATAGACCTTTATGGTCTAACCATTGTATCGACCGTGCATCGACCATAATCTTATTTGGTCGTATGGGCCTTTGCCTGTATGCACACTTATGGCCTTGTGATCAACCACTTTGGTTTCTCTGATCTTAATACTTTTGATCATATGGTTGTCCATGAGGTTTCCCTGGCCGAAATTAAGATGGCTCTAGGGACCTTGGATAGTCATGTTCCTTTTATGGCCGTCTGGTCGACCATTTGGTCGACATGACATTATTGGCTCTCAACCATGGCCCTTATGGCCATCATGGTCGATATTATGTGATTCCATTCAGCCTCGACCTTATTGGTCTTTATACAAACGTTTGGTTTGATTAAGGTCCCTTGACCATGGCTGTATGTTCGGCCATACTTTCATTCGACCGTAGCTGTTATAGCTTGCTATGGTCGATATGGATAGAATCAACACTCTCTACGACCATTTCATATTTCTTTCAATATGTTCTTAGTTTTGGAACAACCATAAACCATATAGACCAGGATCTAATGATCCAAATATTATGACCATAACTTGTCTAAGAATCAATCGATAACTTGTATCGTTTTGGAACCAATCAACTTTCTTTCAAGTTGGTTTTTGAACACAAGGAAATTCATTCTTATAATGAATATATGAACTAATTATGATGATTCTTATAGAACTCATTTACTGATTATCATTTTGGTTGATAATATCATATGCAGCTGCAACTGTATCAGTTCTTAGATAGCTAAGGAACAAAGCCGTTCTTTGAGAATTTCTTTTCTCATCTTATGGTACCTTTATTACCTTTATCCAGTGATTAAGATATTGCTTACTATATCATAATTTCTTTCCAGACATTTTCATTTCGGATTGTAGTAGCATCCACCACATATCTTATATCATTTTATAATCGGTTCCTTGGTCTCTGTGAGCATCCTTGTGTAATCAAGCCATTCTTTAAATGCTTTTAAGTAGGAATATGAATACCTTAGATCATATGGTCATATCCTATCTCACGATTTCTTTTACTCTCACAGGACTCATTCACTGGTTTATCGGATGATGTTATATGGCCAATACGTCCATATTTTTTATAGATTCTTTAAATCTTTCTTTTAAACCCCACATTTTTCTTTAACATTATAACCTTATCTTTATGATACATAATTCATGAGTACTCACACGTGGGTTCATGATCCTTGCTTTATATTCAAGTGCTACCTTGTTTGCGCTTTCTTATATATCATTGGTATCGATACCCTTTTCTGCGTTCCATTGTATTCCAGACATGACATAATTGATTGCAATCTTATGACCTTTAATATAATGGTGTTTGGCGTCCCAAATCACCTTAAGTACCATGGATTTTGGCGTCCCAAAGTCCATTATATGGTATCTTATATTGTGGTTGACCATTTTCTATGTCTGGGAATGGTTTCCTTTTATAACCTCGGGAATTTATCATTTCTATGCACCATTTCATTTTATCCTTCCGAGGTTCCTTTATCTTATAGAACATATTGGTCTATCTTTATATAGACTCTGTAGCAACTTGATTGTGTCTCTTCTAGGACAACAAATTCATTGGTGCAAGCTGGTATGACTTTTCGGGTCAATGTGTCTGGCATCTAGTTCTGCTAGCTTTTATATCATTTGGACGTCTTATATTTAATAGTCCAAGGATCTTGCCAAGACAATGATGGTTAATACCATTCTCTCTTTACCAGCTTATAACTTTCTCCTTTTTAATGTTGGATGATCAGATTACTGAGGTCAATGTAATCTGTGTTCTTGGCCACTAATTAGATCACAAATGTTTGGCTCAAGACATTTTAAAATCGTGGGAGAAAGACATTTTCATCCAACATATATTCTCATTCTCAATCCTCTTCTGAGGTTCCATCTTAAGCGGCACATATGTCTGTGGTGGTATATTCAGATTCTCTTAAGATGATTTATGTATATGTCTGGTTTATGACCCTTAATCTGAGATGAGAATATCTATGCTCACTTATATGGCATGATGCATATTACACATGTAAATTCATGATGTCCATAAGCATTAGGCTTGACGTGGATGATGTACCACCGAGAGAGTTTTAAAGCTCTAAGCCGTTTATAGCATGGTTATACACCATGGTACACGAATTTGTAATATGTTTATGGACCACAAGATTTGTCCTCACTCCCCCTCATGAACATACTTATAATTTCGTGATGCTTAGGACAATAAAGCCTAATGAGTTTCCCTTGTGTACATGTTTCACAACGTGAGATTTTATGGGATAACTCTTTGTGCCTTTTATAATTTCTTTCTTTGCATCAAGTTTGGACTTGGATGGCTAATCCAGTCATGTCATAAAGTGTAAAATTTCGTGGGTATTCATGATACCATGGCTTTTGCCTTCATCATACTGATCCTTGGCATAGTCAAGATCAGAGTATATAGGTATAGTCTTGACCACTTTCTTATAAGGCTTTAATTTGAAAGGAACTTTTGTTTTAAAGCTATAAGCCGTTTATAGCATGGTTATACACCATGGTACACGAATTTGTAATATGTTTATGTATCACAGGATTTGTCCCCACTCCCCCTCATGAACATACTTATAATTTCGTGATGCTTAGGACAATAAAGCCTAATGAGTTTCCCTTGTGTACATGTTTCACAACGTGAGATTTTATGTGATAACTCTTTGTGCCTTTTATAATTTCTTTCTTTGCATCAAGTTTGGACTTGGATGGCTAATCCAGTCATGCCATAAAGTGTAAAATTTTGTGGGTATTCATGATACCATGGCTTTTGCCTTCATCATACTGATCCTTGGCATAGTCAAGATCAGAGTATATAGGTATAGTCTTGACCACTTTCTTATAAGGCTTTAATTTGAAAGGAACTTTTGTTTACTTTGCCCATTGGTTCAATGTGGAAACCATTCTTACTCAAGTATATAACTCAATGGGTCTTTCATTTGGGTGAATGCCTTTTGTTATTTCCGTGGTCTTATAATATTGACTATCCTTATGTTGTCATTTATCAATCAATAACACAGAAATGACAATCATGGAAATGACATTATAGAAATGAATCATAGAAATGTCAAACACCAAAACAAGTTTTAATAAAAATAATCAAGGATTACAGATGTCGAATTTATTTATCATCTTTGAGACAATCAGAAGTCTCATATTCTATTAAATCATCTTTATCATGATCAAAATCGTTTTCATCATCTTGGACTATCATGTGGGCTTCAGGATTCTTTCCCTTTAAACTTTCTTGATATAAATCACATAAATGTTTGGGAGTCCTGCAAGTCTTTGCCCAATGACTGCTCATTCCACACCTATGGCACAATGATTTGGTCGGCTGTGAGGGTTTGAAATTATTCCCTTGGCCTCGTCCATTTCCTCGACCATACAAGTTATTTTGGACTCTATCTCGGCCACTATCTCATCCATACGGACTGTCTCGACCACCACGGCTGTAGTTACCTCGACCGCGGCCACGTCCTGTCCACCTGCGGCCTCGACCGTGTGAGCTTGAATGGACGTGGTTCGTCTCACTATCAGCATTAGTTGCCGTGTGTGCCTTAGGTAATGGTGTGGATCCTGGAGGTATCATTTCACTGTTTCTCATTAGCAATTCATTGTTCTGCTCAGCAAGGAACAAGAAATAAGATCAGCATAAGTGGTGAAGCCCTTTTCTCTATATTGTTGTTGGAGCAACACATTGCTTGTGTGGAACGTGGAAAAGGTTTTCTCAAGCATATCCTTATCCGTAATTGTTTCCCCACACAGTTTCAATTTTGAAACGATCTTAAACAGTGCGGAATTGTACTCATCCACAGACTTATAGTCTTGGATTCTGAGGTGTGTCCAATCGTAACGAGCTCTGGGTAAGATCACCGATCTTTGGTGATCATATCTGCTTTTCAGCTCTATCCAGAGTTCGAGAGGATTTTTGACTGTCAAGTACTGATCCTTGAGACTCTCTGCCAAGTGATGTCTTATTATTAGTATGGCTCGGTATCTATCATTCTCATTGACATTATTATCATCTATTATACTTTCACCGAGTCCTTTAGACTTTAAGATGATTTTGGTATCAAGCGCCCATTGGAGGTAATTATCTCCATATAGATTAAGGGTCGCATATTCCAAGTTATTGATATTCGACATCTGAATCATATAATTATGTGTTTTAGAGTTTCAGATTTTATAAACCTATCATTAGGGTTTCTAAGTTCAATTGCAATCAAGACAATAGTGATTCAATGAACAATGGCCGGTTTTATGATCATGCATTGCCATACGGCTAGTATGATTATTGTGCGATGCAATCTATCAACCTATATGATCGATTCAATCTAGTAACCTAGTTGGTTTATGTTTTAAGACCTTGTGGTCGGTTTTGATTTAAGCAATCAAAGCAATCAATTTAATCAATCCTAACAATTAGTTTCTAAGTGATCAATCAATCAAACAAGCAATCAAGCAATCAATCAAATCCGATTTTAAAATTAGGTTTTAGAAAATCGATTTAGGTTTAGGGTTTAAAACAATCCTATCAATCTTAATTCAATTTAAAATTAGGGTTTCATTGATTAACGACCTATCACCAGGTTTCTATGTGATTTGCAATCAGACTACTCAATCAATCAATGAATTCAAACAATGGATGTGTACCCTAGATGATCAGGATGAGGTTACCTAAACTATCCAGCAACATAGCAAAGTTCTATCGATCAATTTATGAATTAGGGTTTGATCGAGTTACCTTTAGGTTTAGACGGGTTGAACGGACCACCGAGAGGGCTGTCGCGGTTCGTAGGATATATCGCAGGTTGATCGGGTGACCAGGAAGCTATCGGGTGCTGGTTCGGGTGCTGGAACGAGCTGGTTGTGTATCGGCTGCTGGATTGAAGCTTGTCAGGTGCTGGATCTGATTCTGCTGTGTATCGGCTGCTGAACCTCTATCGGCTATTGCGGAACAGGTCTTACGCGGGTTTGTGTGTCATGGATTAGGTCTGGTACGTACACGGGTAACCTCCGGGTGTATCGCAGGTGCGTGTGGAGCTTATCGCGGATCACAGTCCTTACGAGGGTAAGGGTTCGTGTATCGCATGTAAGACTTATGCGGGTGGTTCGATTGAGAGAGAGAGATCGAACAAGATGAGAGAAGCTTTTTGGTTTATGAGTATCGAGTTTTAGCTTAGGGTTTTAGAGACGTATCGTGCTGATAACGTGTTAAGAAAGTAATGGGGGAACTTGTCTGTATTATTGCTTGTGAATCAATTATGTCGAGTACATGTGCCCTTTATATATAGGGACTTATGAATAGATAAATGGAAATATAACATTCCTAGATAAACATGAAAAGGTAAACCTTATCAAACTAGGAAAAGAAAAAGTCTTGGTTTATCCTTATCCATCCATCGATTGTATATTCCTTTTGGGCCGAGCAAGATTCCTTTCGGGTCGGTCCGATCCTATCCATGGTCGGATCCGGTTCCATCTAATCTAATGGTTATTGCATCCACAATCATCTGGTTCATAACATAGTCGTATATAAACTGTTTTTTAGTGTGAGTATTTTATTTAGGAAGTTTTTACGATAGAGAAAGGAGTCCTTCGAGCGTTAGCGACGTCTCGCTACGTCGAAGGTTGAATTTTGCGTCGATTTTGTGGGAGATTTTCCGAAAAAGTTTCAAAAAAGATCGAATCCGGAAGTGAATAGCTTCGATTTTTTTGGGAGTATACGAGTATACATATACTTACCCACTCCCCCTTTTTATGAGGGGAGACATAGGCAGTTCGTCTTACTGCATATTCGTGATTTCGTACGAGCCCGATCGGATGACCTTTATTACTTTGTAGGGTCCTTCCCAGTTTGCTCCGAGTTTTCCAGCGTTTCGTTCGGCGGTGTTCTGGAAAAAAATTCGAAGGACTAGGTCACCTTCATTGAATCTGCGGCTTCATATGTTAGCGTTATAGTACTTTGCAGTCGCCTGTTGATAATTTTGGATTTGTATAAGGGCCTGATCTCGGCGTTCGTTGATCAGGTCGAGCTCGTTGAGCAGCATCAGATTGTTTGACTCTTCTCTTTCTGGGAGTAACCTTCTGCGCACTCCGGGAAACTTGACCCCTGCTGGGATCATGCACTCTGCTTCGTATACAAGGGCGAATAGGGTTTCTACCATCGGGCGTCTTAGAGTTGTGCGATGCGACCAAAGGACTCCTTCAAGTTTGTCGACCCATCTACCCTTCTTGGCGTCTAAATGTTTTTTGAGTCCATAAAGGATAGTTTTATTTGTAGTTTCGGCCTGCCCATTACATTGTGGGTATCTAGGGGTTGATTTTGTTAGTCAAATCTTCCATTTTTCCCTGAAGGCCTCGAATCTAGTCGAAATGAATTGAGACCCATTGTCTGTTACGATTTCATACGGGACTCCGTGCCTTCAAAAAATATTTTTCCATACAAAGCTTTCGACTTGGGAGTTCTTAATGCTTGCGTAGGAGTCTAATTCCACCCACTTTGAGAAGAAGTCCGTCAAGACCAGCAAGAACCTTTTTTTTTCGACCTTTGCATGGGCCCGACTATATCTATCGACCATCGCATGAATGGGTATGGTGCCGAGATTGATGATAGGACCTCTGCTGGTTGATGGATAGTTGGGGCGTTCCTTTAGCACTTTTCGCATTTTCGCACAAAGTCCTTGCAGTCTTTGATCATTGTTGGCCAGTAGTGTCCATGGCGTTTTATTTTGACTGCGAGAAATCTTCCGCCATAGTGATTTCCACAGGAACCAGAATGGACCTCTTCCATTATCTTTCGCACCTTTTCTCCTTCTACGCAGGTCATGAGTGGCCCTGAAAATCTCCACTTGTATAGTTCTCCGTCAGCCAAGACCTATCGCACGGCTTAGGTTTTAATCTTTTGGGCAGCCCATTTTTTTGCCTGGAGTTCTCCGTTGGCAATATACGCAAGTATTGCCTTCATCCAAGGTTTGTTGAATCTGTATTCTCTCTGCCTGGATTCTTGCGTGGTTTGGTCATCGACTTCGCCAGTATCGCCGTCGGGAGAGTAGATTAGGTTTATGACAATGGGTGGTCCGATGCTAGGATGTTCTATGAATTCTACGGGAATCACCCTGCTTAACCCTGGGTCCGAACTGGATGCTAGGGCGGCTAGGGCGTCAGCCTGAGCGTGTTCGGCTCTCGGAAACCGGGTGAGCGCAAACTGGTTGAACCTATGAAGAAGAACCAGATGAAGAAAATAATATGGAAACCTATGAAGAATCAGGTGCTAATGTTTTGTATCAGGTCAAATGGGTGAAGAAGAACAAAACAAGGAAACATATGAAGAAGAAGCCGAAGCTGTAGATGAAGTGCAAACTCAGACCTATATAGTTACTGAATCACATCGTAAAAGACGCCGAGGAGCAATGAAGATGAAACACATTGCCAATGATCAAAATGAACGACAACATGTAGACTTCACTGATTTGGGTCCCTTAGTATGTGAACATGTTCCTATGATTATTGATAACTGGAGAAAAGTTAGTGAAGAAATCATAACTGTGATGTGGAAATCTATTGAGGTAATATGAATCAACCTTTACATTTACTTTAAATTTTACTTGTAATTGAATGTGTCTCCCGTTCCTCACTACAAATGAGGTTTCAATTGGACGAAGAGTTTAAAAATTATGTTGTGTTTAAGCCGATGAGATGTTTGTGGAGAGCATCCAAATCATGCCTGGTAACCTCTGTCAGGATTACTACAACCATTAACGATATGATGAACCTGCGACCCAAGAATGTAACTACAACTGAATGGCGTAAATTTGTTAGGGAGAATTCAAGTAACACCTTTAAGGTTGTCAGTGACTCTTACAAAGAAAAAAGACATACACAAATACCTCACACGTGCGGTCGTAAAGGAATGGGGAGACTGAGAGAAGATTTGGTAAAGGCAAACGAAGACCCATCAAAAGTGTGAGGCTAAGAGTTTGGGTGAAATCACAAACTAAGAAGGATGATACGCTAATCAATGTGAATGCGGCTGAAAAGATTGTAAATTATGTTTAATCTTCTGAGATTGATTTTATCAAGTTGGATTGTTTGCTGCTTGGTGATTATAAAATTTGTAATATGTTTCTAGAGAAAGGCATCAGAGATAGAACTTGAGGGTCGTGAAGATTCAACAACAACGAATCCAAAGCAAGATTTGCTATATCAGATATTGGGACTGATCAACCTGGCCGGTTGAGAGCAATGTGCAGAGGCCTCAGCATGACCAAATTGACTTGTTTACAAGTTAAGAAAAACTTCATGCCTTCAATGGAAGAAAAAAAGGTGTCTCTCGAGAAACAGGTTTATGAATTATAGTGGGCCATTGCCAAAATGAATAATGAGGGACAAGAACCTGTTGATACTGAAAACTCAAATAACAAGGTGTGAATTGACTTCCTCTGTCTTAATCTATCTTTAGAATTGTATTTATGAATTGATTTGACATTGCTTGTACTTCATGTAGAGTGTAAATACCAGATCACTTCCCAAGAGTTATCCGGTTGTCTAGTCCTCTGTCGATGTCAATGTTGTTGAGGAACGGGTTGTTTCATCTGATGATGATGAGTTAGTTAATGGGATTCCATTAGGGCCTAACGCTGTGAAGGTTTTAGTTGAAACTGAAAAAAACCAGACACCTTTTTATGGAGATCTGCACATAATATGTTTACTATGGAGGATATAGTAGGGGAAATCATTGCATGGTATTATGATCATTGTATTGTTCCAGCAGCAGATTTCATTCGAGAGGACAATGCTCCTAAGGTTAAAATAAACATAGCACAAAAATATATACATATATATTAAAATACCTTTTTAAATATATACATATATATATAATAAAAACCTTTTTAATATATACATATATAATAAAATTTTTTTTTAAAAAAAATTTAAAACTATAAAAGAGTTAGAACAATAAATATCTACATATATAATAAAAACATTTTTAAATATATACATATATATATTAAAAACGTTTCTTAAAAAAATTGAAAACTAAAACAGAGATAGCAATATATATATATTAAAAATCATATATATATATATATATATTAAAAATCGTTTATATATATATATACACACATTAAAAACCTTTTTAATATATACATATATAATAAAAACGTTTAAAAAAAACTTAAAAGTATAATAGAGATAGATCTAAATACAATCAAAACAAAACAATCTTCCAAAACAAAAATATAAAGCTTTGTTAAAAAATTAACAAAGAAAACAATCACATGCATATATAATCTTCCAGATCATGAACTAATTCTATGGATCTAAGAATAAACCAAAACAATGAGAAATGATAGAATTACAAAACCTAAACTAAAAAAAAGATCTTACATTGATTGAGAGAAAAATCCGGAGGGAGAGATGGGAGGAGGTCGACAGAGAGCTGAGAGAGAGAGATGGGAGGAGCAAGCCCGGAGCGTCGACACAGACTCGACTGGAGAGAGACGGAGGGGATCATCGACACAGGTCGACGACGAGAGACGGAGGGGAGCCGTTCGTGGAGACTAGGGTAAATGGCTGGCTACTTTTATATAAAATTTATGACCAAAATTTTAGTTGGAAATAGGTTGGAAATTTCCAACGGCCCAAGGTCCGTCAAAAATTTCTGATCGCTCTAGTTGGTCTGAACTTAATTACCAATAAAAAAAGGTTTGCTTTGTTAACATATAGACATGTAAAATATTTTTTTTCTTAACAAAACTTCCATAAACTTGTGAAATATTACAAATTATTGAAAGACATATATATTACAAAACTAAAAAAAAGTTTTTGCTTTGTTAAACTTTTCTTTTAAAAAGCATCCACAAACTTGTGAAATATTACAAATTACTGAAAGACATATATATTAAAAACTAAAAAAAAAGTTTTTGCTTCGTTAACATTTTCTTTTAAATTACATCCATAAACTTACTTGTGAAATATTAAAAATTATTGAAAGACATATAATACAAAAATGAAAAAAAATGTTTTGCTTCGTTAACACATTTTAAAAGAAAAATTCCATAAACTTTCTTGTGAAATAATGAAAATTACAGAAAGACATATATATTAAAAAAAATCTGAATCAAAGTTTTCATAACTAATCTGAAGCAGATGAATATCCCGAAGAAGCATAACTAATCTAAAGCAGATGAATATCCCGAAGAAGCTGAATCAAAGTCATCATTGAATTCTCCTCTATCCGACTATGAATCTGAGAATACATCTTGTCGCCGGTGCCACTAAAATCAACTACAAGATCAAATTCAAGAGAGTTTTGATTTTCAAGATAACCTAACAAATTGCTCGAAGATTGTTGCATCGCGGCCGTATCTAAAACTCCATGTACTTTCCCCCTTGGAGTAATGGATGTCACAGTGATTCACAGGTTTTGTTTATTCCTCACTCGAGGATAACAAATGAATGTAAGTTACTTGATCAGCTTGGGAAGCTAGAACAAACGGATCATAGTTTGGAAGTCTTCTTCTAGAATGAACTGATGTTACTCCAAATTCATCATTTCAGACACCATATCCAACAGTCGGGTTGTACCAATCAGTAGGGAAAGCAACACACCTCAAATTAATGATCCCCAGAAATTCAATCTCCAATATTTCACGCAAAATACCATAGTAAATTGCTTCGCCGGATCTAGCAGATATACTGTCATTTATAGTTGATTGTGTATTGTTGTCGTGGAAAATCTTAAAAGCATATCCACGCATGCAATACATTGGATACGACACAACAAAAAATTTGGGACCAGCGACAAACTCCTCAAGCCATGGCTCAATTTGCTCTCGCCTAGATAAGAGATATTTTACATGTGTAATAGTTAAATTTATTAAGAAATGCTTCATATGTACAAAACATGATAAGTTCATAAGTAATTGACAAGAGAATTATAACACTTACACAGAATTTAAGCCAATCTACGAACTGATTTTCCCTAAGTTCAGAAAGCTGGTCTTCAGTGTACTAAGGATATGCATCCCTTATCTGGTCCATGTAAATCCTGATAATGATTTCAGTATTAGTTACAAATTTATTTAGAAAATATGATTTTAATTATGATAAACGAAAATACCTTTCATATTTCATCACTTCCTCTCAGTTTGCTAAAATGTACTTATGTAGATGCAATTGCTCATGCTCTATGAGTCTTCGGCTTTTTCCTCTTCCACTTAATCAACCAATTTGCGAAAAAGTTGGGAACATCGACAGGATAAACTGCTCTTTGGCCTCCATCATCATGTCTTGAAGGTTTTCGACTTTTAGTCTGCACTTATGGGGCGAAGTAGTAAGAAACAAATTGTGATGTTTCCTCATTGATGCTTTATGCAACAATAAAGCCCTCAACTTGGCTTAGAATTTTCACTTTGTTCTTCAAGTCATACATATAACGCTCAAACACATACATCCACTGGTATTGCACAGGACCTCCAAGTGCTGCTTCTCGAGCGAGATGGATTGGAAGATGCTCCATAACATCAAAAAAAAGATGGTGGAAAAATCTTCTCTAGATTGCATAGGATTATCAGAATCTTATCTTCCAAGTTTCTGATTCCATCTGATGTCAATGATCTGGAGCACAAATCTCGAAAGAAAGCTCCTATACCTGTAACAAATATAAACTATTTCATATATGAAAATAATAAAATGTAATAAGTACAACGGGAGAAGTAACTGCATCATTGACATGACAATCCTGACTTTTCAAACAAGAAAATTTTCCTTCTCGGCTATCAACACAATTTCTTAGATTAGACGCCTATCCATTTGGGAATTTGACGCTATGAATAATCCACTCAAAGAAATCTTGATTTGTAGCTGCTTCTAACCGATAAATAAGCATTGGCATATTTCCTCTCCCATCCATGTGGATAGAATTACGGGCACAAATATTTGTCAAGTCTAATCTAGACTTCAGGTTATCTTTTGTCTTTCCTTTTACATTGAGAATGGTATTAATGATATTGTCAAAAGAATTCTTCTCAATGTGCATCACATCTAAATTGTGCCTCAGTAGATGGTCTTTCCAATACGGCAAATTCCAAAAATACTTTTCTTATATCAGTTGTGATGTTCCCCATATCTGTAAACTTGATCATGTCCATTTCCACCACATTTATCTGTTGCCTCCACACCAAAATCTCTCATCTGAGAAAGGAAACAATTTCCTTCTATTCTCTAATGGCGAACCATCAAACACCTTTTTGTTCTTAGTAAAAAATGTGGTGCTTTTACGATATGGATGATCAGGCGGTAGATATCGTCGATGACAATCATAGAAACACGTCTTCCTTCCATTATTTAGTTAAAATGCGTTTGTGTTATCTTGACAGTAGGGACACACTAATCTTCCAGGTGTTGTCCATCCTGATAACATCCCGTACGCGGAAAAGTCGCTTATGGTCCACATAAGCACTGCACACATCATAAATTTTTTTCTACAAGATATATCATACACTTCAACTCCATGTCCCCATAACATTTGCAACTCATGAATCAATGGCTGCAAAAATACATCAAGGGATCTTTTAGGATGCTCAGGGCCATGAACCAGAATAAAGAGAAAGAGAAACTCTCATTTCACGCACAAAGATGGAGGCAAATTATATGGCGTTATAATAACCGGACAAAGAGAATATTGTCTCCCATGACTTCCAAATGGGTTCAAACCATAAGTACTTAATCCAATGTAAATATATCTTCGCTCAAATGCAAAACTAGGATACATTTATTGAAAATGTTTCCATGCTTTTGCATCTGATGGATGGGCAATTTCTCCTTCAGTTATGTGTTCACCGTGCCATCTCATAGCCTCTGCTGTACGTTCGGATTGGTATAACCTCTTCAGACGGCCTGTTATTGGCAAGTACCACATTCTTTTATTTGGGATTTTACTCTTTCCACTTGTTTCCCTGAACCGTGGTTTGCGACAAAATCGACAACTAGTACGGTTAATCCCTTCTCTAGTATAGTAAAGAGTTGTCGATGCAAACATCTATCATTTGATAGGGAAAACCCAACCCATAAACCAATTTATGTATCTCATAATATGTAGCTGGTGAAAGATTATCTTCTGGCAATATATCTTTCACAAAATCAGCATCAACACAGTCTTCGCTTAAGTTATAATCCGTTTTAATAGATATCATCCTTGTTGCAGAAGACAGAGACGAAATGCCATATCTACAACCATTATATAATAGACTTCTTGTTGCATCTAACATATCATAAAATTTCTGTGCTTCTAATTATTGTTCCTCAACTCTATGTCTATCTTCAACCATTTGAACAATACCAATATGTTCATCTAAACTGCCTTGTTGTTCTCCTACTCCATCCAAATTCTTTTGTTGACTAGCACTACCAAAATTCACCATTAAATCAGTGTCACCATGTGAATCCCAAACTTTATAACCTGGCATAAATCCTCTACTGTATAAGTACTTCCATACACCATTGACAGTACCAAATCTACGATTCTGACAAATTGGACATGGAAAATACATCTTACCCATATGTGTTGTTCTCTCCTGGTTTGAAGAAAATGACATGAATTGTTGAAGACCTTGTGCAAATTCTTCTGTAAGAAGACTAGTTGATGGATCTTGATGATTTTGATCAATCCAAGAACTGAAATAATCATTTTGATTTGATGAAGACATGAAATTTTATAAAGTTTTGTGTTTGGAGTATGCTCTGTAACAAAGAGAAAGTTCATGCTTTGATATATATTAAAAAATTTCTGACAGATTTCGGACCGATTTACAATGGATCTGTGACGCCTAAAATTTTAAAAGTCGGTTAGAAATCCGTTGGAACTTTCCGATAGTTCACCAGTCCATCAGAAATTTCTAACGGATTTCCAACGACTTAATTTCAAAATTATGGTCATCAGAAAGTCGTTGGAAATTTTATGATGGGTTTCCAACGGAATCCATCTTCGTCAGAAATCGGTTGGATATTTCTGACGGTTTGAGTGTCCGTCAGAAATTTCCGACGAAAAAAATTTAAAATTTTGTTCATTGGAAAACCCTCAGAAATTTCTGACCGTTTTCCAATAGATTTTTTACGGTCAAAAATTAACGGTCAAAAATTTCCGACCAAATGAAAATCCCATCAGAAATCCGTTAGAAATTTCCGACCAAAAAATAATCGACCAGAATGCCTGTCAGTAATGCCTTTTTTTCTTGTAGTGACTCTTCCTCTGTAGCTGAGTCTAACTCTGATTATTTCTTATTCAAAATTATTTGTTTTTCTTCGCAGAGCCCTTTCACAAGTTCAAATAACAGATGCAAACTCATGGACTATATACAAAATGAGGAAGTTGTTGATGTAGGCCGATGACACACTAAAGAACTAAAAACCGTTGGTCAATGGACTACCTCTTGGTCCAAATGCAATAAAAGTGTATGTGTATGAGGTAGTAAACCCAACGGCATACATATGGAGGCCTATTATTGGCAAGAAAAATATGGCAAATTATCTGAAGGTTTTGTAGCATGACCATCAAATAGCGAAGTGTTTGACTCATAAAAAAAATTCCCCTCATCTGCAACAATCAGGTTCTAAAGCAGTAAGTTCAACTTATAAGAATCAAAAGTCTCCACCAAGTGCAACAGCTAGTGCATATAAACCTTCAACGAGTTTCAAAGATAAGTCTACGAATGAGGATTCTCCATTAACTCCACCAGCTCCTACAAAGAAACCTGCACCGAGTTTGAAAGCGAAGTGAATGAATGATAAGTCACCACTAACTCCAACATCTCCTCTTCGCTGATCAGAGGTACTTTCTTTTGTTGAACTAGTTGATTGGTTCTGGTTTTGATGCTTGAATTTTGGTTCTGGTTTTTGCTTTTTGTGGTTGCAGAGTAACAAATTCAAGCCTAATAAAAAAATGAAGCTGTTGGATCTGTCCGGAAATAAGGTGATCGTCGCTGAAGGACGTTGGTCATAGAGTAATCCTGACCATCTTGTCCACTTTCTACTTTGGCCCCAGGTGCATGTCGAGTCCTTGTGGATGTTGTGAAGGTTAAAGATGCTGCTGTGTGGAGGACAACATCTGAGATCGAGTATATGAAAGATGCACTTGAAAGCTGTCTTGCTTGGCCAGAAGATAAAATTTTAATTAATGGTGAGACTTTTGTTCAGTTATTTGTTCTCTGTCGTGTTACATAAGTGTGAAAATATATCAAACTAAGCTTAGATGTCTTTGTTTTCAGGTTTAACAACAGAACAAAAGGAACCAAGCAATTAAGTTCTTCTAAGACATAAATGACTTTTCTTCTAAGACATAAATGACTTTGTGTTTGTCTGTTTGAGAACATGACTGTGTTTTTAATGAATTTTTTTTTATGTATGCTTTGAATCTTTGTATGCTTTGGATCATAAACGTAAACGACTTATTTTTTATGTGTTCACATTTTAACGTTTGAAATCCACAACTAGGCCAAAAAAACAAATGTCCAAATATGCAATTTCATATAACAATGCAATAATCTCATAATAATAATAATTATCTTTTTACCAAAAAAATTTTTAGAGCAAGGTTTGGGATTTCATATGTTATATTTATGGATATTTTTAGGGTTTAGGGTAATTATAGTGTTGAGGGTTTATTAACAAAAGATAACAACACACAGAATGACAAAATAATCTATTAGTTCACAAATTAAATGATGTAATATTTCCACACCTTTCCCGTTAAGTGTTTGCATTTAGTGTCTAGTTTTAGGGGTTAGGGAAAATTGGTTTATTTATAGTGTTTAGGATTTATATGTTCACAAAATGATGTATTTTTGAATATTATTGTTTTAATTGCTTTTTGATCATTTTAAAATACATATACATTCAAATAAAATTTACACCAACGTAAAACCATGTCAAAATCAAACAAAAACCATGGTGTTCTAAGCTTAGAACTATATTTTCGTTTTACTTTCTTCTGGAGTCAAACCCAAATTTTTCGTTTTGTTTTTTTAGAGGCAAACCAAAATATTCAGATTTTGGGACCCAAATTAATATACCTTATCTTTATATGTCGTCTATCGAAACGTGTTGTAGCCACCACCAACTAGGTTAGAGAGTTCTCTCCTTTCATCTTAAAGACCCACAACTATCTCATAAGCCACCACGAATTAGGTTAGAGAGTTCTCTCCTTCCATCTTAGACCACAGTGAAACTCTCTGTAGCCACCACGATTCCATCTCAAACCACCACAAATCTCTGTTAAGCCACTACGATTCCATCTCAAACCACCAAGATTCTCTCGACTTTCCATCAATCCTGACGATTCCCCTCAACGTATCACTGTACAACCGATTTTCCTGTGTGTTTCCATTAAACTCATCAACTTACAATATCAAAGGTTAGCAACCTCTAAACCCTAGATTTTACTCCTCGATCTCATTATTAGATTTCTCTAATTTGGTAACAAATCTTACAGATCCTTAAAGATTCAAAGCTTTACAGATCTCGGAAGGGAACAAATACGAAGATAACCAACAGACTCAATATACAGGTTAGAGATACTCGAGTTACATATTCAGGCAATCCTTTTCGATTTATACTTCACTAACTTGCGTTGAGGTATTCAAATATCCTGTTCATTTTCAGACTTATTATCCTATAGATCTAAATTGTGTTAAATTTTCAATTTCTTCTTCACTAACTTGTGTTTAGATACTCAAATATCCTCTTCGATTTTCAGACTTATTATCCTAAAGATCTAACTTGTGTTAACTTTTCAATCTAGAAACTCAAATGAAAGCAAAGAAGGACATCATCTGTGGACTCGCAGCATCCGGAGTGAAACCACAACTCGAACAACAACAGCCACAACAAGAACGAGGACAGTCTTCAGGGGGAAATGATGTCGAAGAGATAACCAAAACTGAGTTCAGACGCTCTCAAGGTACTTGATACGCATTGAGGAACTTGAAGAACCCATCGACCCATTGTTCCTGCTCTGTATGATAGCCCCGAACGCCCACAACTCAGCTCCAGTGAGATGCCCAAAACAAGAACAAGGACAGTCCTCACGAGCCAAGGATGGTCGTCAATACTAATGGCATGATTCTATAATAGCTGCCAAGTACATTATATTGCTTTTGGCATTTTTGTAATTTGTATTCCATTAGAGTAAATTATATTTTTAATTAATACTTTTTTAAATTATAAATTATGCAATTCAATCATCCAAATAAAACAATTATAGCAGGAAATCACATCGAAAAATAATTGGGATCTCAATATAGCTAATTAACGTTCTAGCACGAGAAACAAGCTACCTTATAGTATTCAAGAACATACGAAATATGCTATTATAGGTGCACACCTACAGAAACACAAGAGTTACGAAAATATATTCCATGGCAAAGAAAAAGTGTTATTATAAACTATGTTACGGCGAAAAGAAACGCGCCATAGAAAACAATATAATAGCAAAAAAAAAGACACTATTAAAATTATTTAACATAGCACAGGAAAAACACTAAAATATCTCTACTGTCTATATTTACACAAAAAAACGCTACGATAGGGAGGGGATCTATTATAGCTGCGGCTGTGATAGCGTTCATGGAAACGCTACGAAAACCATATTATAGCATTTTCTCGGTGCTACTAATGCTGATATTTCTTGTAGTGCCATGAAATTGAAAGATAAGGGGAAAATAGTGCCAGGGATCATCAATCCAGGGAGTCACTACTCTTGCTTCCGAGCAAGACGCCGGCCTTTAGGTCCCTTCCTAGAAAATCCCGGCTAAGATCTGGCTCCATCCCTGTCTCTGGGTAAAATGAAAGATTTCTACTAAAGAGGATTCTTCCATATTTATGAATATGGAAGTCTCTACCCTAGATCATGACTACTAAGATTTATAAGAGGGATTACCAGACCTTATGATCTTGCGGATGAGTGGAAAATCCACCAATATGACGCATGAAAATATTTGACAATCGTGGGAATGGGCTAGCATAAGCCATAGTATGCAGTCAAATATAGTAACTTTTGCATGAAAGCTCAAGAGTCTAATCCCATGCCGGAGACACAGTACGAAAATGCACAGCACTTCCCAAGAAGCTTACATTCTTACTCTTAGGTGGGAAGCATATTACATAGCATGCAAAGTACTGCGTAAGAAGCTTAAACGCTTATTCTTACGTAAGTAACATCATAAGAAATGTGCCAATCCCTGCGACAATGCAGGAAGCATAAATACAATTACAGAGTACTATATCCAAACTCAGAGTTTGTACATGGAGAAAATCTATACCCTTTCATATAAGTGGGATATCCACAAAAATGATGCAAAAGGTATACTAATAAAATAGGAATAAGCCCGCACAAGCCTGAGTATGCCGTCAAAAATACCTAGTTCATGCATAAAGGCCTTGTGCCAAAACATACGCAGGAACCATTCGTACAAAATGTGCATATTCCAGCGTCAAAACGCTATGTGCTAGAGAGAATGCAGGAAGCATGAAGTACACTTTCAAAGTACTGTAAACAAACCCCATTATTTATACAGGGAGCAAAATGTGCAAGTCCGTACCACAGTAGCACCCTAATTCCATGCTTATCCAGACGTGGAAATCAGAAAGACTGGCGCTTGAATCACCACCCTATGTCGATTAACATCAGCACCAATCGGTAAGATTGGTGATTGCCTAACCCTTGTCAGGGTCAAAGTTGTACCAGCACGAGATAAAACTATGACAGTTGCTTTCCTGCAAGAAGCAGAGTGCAGAATCTTAAGACGTTGATAGTGGCCTACTTCTGAGTGGCAGAGTGCAACGTCTAAAAAGATGTTGATAGTGGCTTACTTCCGAGTGGCAGAATGCAACATCAAAACCGACATTGATAGTGGCTTACCTCCGGGGGTAGACTTCAATGTCATATACAATTAAGAGCAGTTTACTCATGGGGGCAGAGCTCGATACAATCTTATAAAACCTTCGGGTTAAATGAAAGGATACGCCATGCGACCTTCGGGTGACAAATGGATACATACTAAAACCTTCGGGGTTCCAGGAAAAAAGTCAATACAACCTCCAGGTTCTAGGATGAAAGTCCATACAATTCAAGGAAGAAAGTCCATGCAACCTCCGTGTTCTAGGACAAAAGTCCATACAACCTCCGGTTCTAGGACGAATGTCCATAAAACCTTTGGGTTCCTGGAAAAAATTCTTTGCAACCTCTGGGTTCCAGGGAAACATGTCCTTAAGCCTCCTAAACTAGGAGAACATATACCAAAATTCAGGGTTTTAAGATAGAATGTTCTTAAAATTTACGACACCTATGGGTAGCAAGATATAAGGTCATCCAACCATTAATAGTGGCCTGCCTAAGGGGGTAGATGGCAATGTCATACACAGTTTAGAGTGGAGAAGAATCAATGGCAGATTTCAACGAAAGTTCCCACCTTATTCATCCAGTAAGGATGCTATTGTTCACTGAAGACACCTTTGGGTACCAAGAATCGTCTAGGTCACCTCCATGTATCAAGACGACACATCATATAATCTAGTAGATTAACTCAGGGTATCTGGATGAGAAGGCCATATAATTAGGAAGCTGGACGACATGTCCTAGAAAATCCCTGCTATCTAATACTACTCTATGGAAAAGAAGGAAGTATTTTCTCATTTCTATCCCGTAGCAAAGAGACTTCGATCAAGACTCAACAACGACACATGCTTAAGGTCCCCTTGCCATAGGTTAAGGTAGAATCCTGAGACAAGGCAAGAAGCTACAACATCAAAAACTCAAGGAGCAGGAAATATGATAAACACAATAAGGGGAACCTGCATAAAGACTTAATTGAAAGGACAGTACTGCCTACTACTAGACGAAAGGGGCGCAAGCAAGAGCAAAACCAACAAAATCAAGCATGGGGGTCGTTAGGTTTAGGCCGCCTAGGCCTTAAACCCCCCCCCCCCCCCCCCCTCATCCTCGAAAAGATCCTCCTTTTCAGAAATATTTGATCTTGACCTATCTACTACTACACTAGATGATACAACCAGAGGATCCTAAAGAAATGCAGGCTAAAGTCACGGTTTGAAGTAAAGCCTTATGCAGCTATGGTACACCAAGGTCAACACCAAGATAGAAGTAGGTGCATCGTCCTATACGAAAAGAGAGTCCCACAAACTCAATTTGATCACATGCGATAAAGTAGTTCTACCTTCCAGCATCTAGTGGATTCTACAGATTGGTTGGCTTCATAATCTATTCATGTGCAACCCCTAAACGAGCAACGATAGTGGTTCTGCCCGCATTGGAGTTATCTTCATTAGGAAAGAAGGCATCACAAGTCTTCTGACCCAATTCCTCTCCTGCTAAGAAAGTGCCTCTCCTGCTCCAAGATTAGGATGTCCATGTGCAGGCCATCCAAATTCAAAAAATACAGCCAGAATCAGAGGACGTCTATCATTGCCATGATTACAACCGGGTCCACGCGACCATCGTATCGCAGACTAAACACATGCCCACTAAACCATGTGTGTTGGTTCAAGCCATGACATCATGGGGCATATCGATGAATATACAAACTGATGCAGGACATGCGCCTACATCAGACCAGGGAATTTCATTCATTCTCCAAGTTATACACCTCCATTAAGGCTATGAAATTGTTCAGACATTGCGCCCATACATTGGAGCACTATCACCAAATCAATTCAATGGCTCATGCTTTAAAATCCTGTTTAGTAGACGAGCCGACGTCCTACTCCTATTTAGACAAGGAACTTGTGGCCATAACGTAATTCTGGAATTCTTTTGAAGAAAATCACGTTATTTCCCGCCTTCAAACATGAAACCGGAAAATAAGGGGCAAACTGTTGGGGTAAAAATCACCCAGGAGCAAGAACCTCAGGGTTAGAACAGGACGCCGATCTACTGGTTCCGGCTTCCAACTTCAAACTTCCTGCCTTCGGCTTCTAGGTTCCGGGTCAGATTTTCCTCCTGCCTCTAGGTAAAAGAGGAAAAATTTCATATAAATATGAACATTAACATATCTCAGGATATGGTTGATTCTCTTTAAATATGAAGAAAAATAGATGTATTCTAATATATATGGTCATCTAATAGATAAATGAAGATATTCTATGATAGTGAATATTTCAAATTCTTAAGAGAGAGGCACGACTTTCTGATACAAAATAGGGGGCTGCTAACACTAAGACGAGGAGGTCTACACGTCCATATATACACGTTCCCATGAAAGGCTGATCTCCATGATTGCTCTCAACAAGACCAAGATATATACTCACTGCAACATGTCTACCACTCGACCTATTGTCTCAGGCCACTGTCTCCTGCCCATCAGGAGGAACGTTGTATGGTTAATGAAGCATGCCGGTACTCAATGCTCACTGAATCATATTGACACACAATGCTCATTAAAGCATATCGACTATTCTACCATCTGGTCTAGCCATGCGCCCTCTAGACCAAATGACTCATATCAACTACATAGCCACGTGCTCACAAGGCCCCGTTCCAACAAGGTTAAGCGTCCACTTAGGCTATGCGCCTACTTAGGCTACATGTCTCCAAATATATGAACTATGAATGGCTTTATCCCTCACGGAAGGGTACGTAGGCAATCCCCATTGAAGGATGCAGCTATAAATCCAAACAGCTTCCATGGTGACAAGGCTCAGAGCTCAAAAGACACCTTTGGAAGCTGGAAGAATCAACTGAAGCAGGAAGACAATGCGGTCTTCATTACATAAAGGCAGTTCTTGCCTTACAGTCTATCTACCTTGCTGATGTGAAGATATTAATGACATTGACATGGGTGTGTTTATTGTTCTAGCAGGGTATAAATATCCTAAACAATTAACTATCAAATTAACCCTTAATCCTAACACACAAAACAATACTCTTGCCAAGAGATATCAGGTGTAATACTTAGGGATCAAATCCACAGAGAACAATGGCACACAATATATTTCTTATTTCTAAAGATTAAGCTAGGCGATTATATATATATTAGTAACAAGTAATCAGTCTTAGGAAATATTCCTTATTAGAAGGTGTAGATGCAATATGAAAATATGCTAATAATGTAAATATGGAAATATGTTAGTAATGGAAATATCTACTAAACTAACTAGATGCAAATGTAAATATGGTAGATCTAGGGTTTCATGCTCAGTGAATTATAGGGAATAAAATGCATGGATATGTAAATATTCTAAAACTCAAATATTAAATATTCTAACCCTTTTAACTCCAACTCTCGTATGCGAGCAAAAGGAAAGACCATCGATCGACGACTAAGGCCTGGTGTCGATCGACGGTGAAATAAGAAGGAAGTGTGAACGAGATTTGATATGTTCACCAAGCTAATTAGACCAGCTCTCACATGTGCCTAACAAGCTATTTCAATGGAGTCTATTCTAGCACAAAACCTACTCTCGTAGTCGTCCATGTCCTACTTTCGAGATCCTAGTTAGCTACTCTAGAATGCAAGCATTAAGCACAACTCAATTGATGGATATTAACTTAACCTAGAAGTCCTACTTTTGGCTTAATCCATGATTGCTATCATTAAACCCTAAATCTAGTTGATAAATATTCAGACATAATCAAAGTAAGAATAATAATCTGAATATAATGCATAGATAAAATACTAGGGTTTCAATACAAATCTCCCTAAGAAGTTATGAATCTTCTCCCCTATATAAATCCTAACATAATACTAAAAACTCTAGAACCTCGCACCGTACGTCCTCCTACGTCACTGGTGTCATACATAGAGTATAAATATATAACTCTAAAATCTGGATCAAACCTCGTCCAAGGGTAATCTTGTAATCATATTTATTTTCTCTAACTTGGGCTTGAAATCAGCTGTCTGTGAATTGGTCATCGATCGATGTCAGGTGATCGACATCGATCGATCATAGTCATGTAACGTCGGTCAACGCCAAGGTAGTGTCGTTGATCGACGGTAGTCTACTTTGACTCTCTCAATGATCAGCTACGGATTATTCTCCTCTAAATGCTCCAAAGACTCCAAGTATCTCCATATATCTCCAAAACGTACCTGGACCTGTAAAGACCTTAAAACATAGCTTAAACACACATAATAGACCCTAAATAGAGCTTATAACATGGCCTGAAACTGGTAATAAATAGGCTATATCAACTCCCCCGACTTAACTTTTTGCTTGTCCTCAAGCAAACAATCTTGCAAAGGAGGTTTTGAAAAGCGAAGACTCACATAATATCTAAGTATAACTGTCACCTTAGTTTATTGCATCCACATCCTATCAAGTCAATCACAAAGAAACTTTCTATACCCTATCCTAGTATAGCATCCAAATCCATTCTACCAACAACTTAGCGAATACTAGTCTGACTCGCCTCTCTACAGATTTCATTTCTTTGCATAAAATAAAAGTGCAAGCTTTACCTTGGGAGTATCGATCAAAGGATATATGGACTCTTACCCCTGCAAGTATCTGAACACATAGGTAGTCTTCTTTTATTTCTTTCCTCTCTCTCTTCTCACATTTTCTCAGTTAAGGTCTCCCTTCTTTTGAGGGTATCATTTTATTTTTTAATTGAGTGAGTTATTTGGATAAGTTTCCATGAATCAAGCCCTAATGACTTTTGCCACCAGATCATGTTCACTTCTTTTTGACCTTTATCTCTTTCTAGGATCATATGAATCAAGTTTTAATGGTTGTGCCCACCAAATCATGTTCGACTCCTTTTTTAATCTGAAGGGGAGAGAGAGGGGAATCAAAAGCACACAGACTTTTACCTTCCAGACTTGAAGAAGGAATCCGATCCAGTTTATGCCAAATCCCAAAGCAAGCAAATAATGTTAGGATTAGTGTTGGAAATCAACTTTGGTTCCTTCAAACTTTCTAAGCAAGTGTGGTATAGTGGCATGATGATCCACTTTGGTATTTCTAGTAATCTCTATAAACAACCTTCTAAGAATGGTGCTAAAGTGTGGTTAGTCAATACTAAGTTTTGATCATAGTCCTCTTCTTGGCTCAATAAAACTTTATGAAAAACTTGTATATAGATAGTAAATAAAGCTCAAAAACAATCAAATAGCATTAGTGAACCTCCCCCAGACTTAAATTACACTGTCCCTAGTGTAATCCGCCCCAGATTAGTTAGGAAAAATCAAATCATAAGTAAATAATTTAAGTATAGAACTCGATACCTCTCTCTGTAAGAGAGTGTCGATCGATGGTAGGCAGATTTGGTCGATCGATGGTCACGATCCATTGTCGACCGATGGTGCCTCTATGGTGTTGATCGATGGTAGTATAAATAGTCTGTAGAAATAAAATAAAACTTGAAAATAGTAGTATAAGTAAAAACTAAATAAAAAATTACTAAACAATGGGTTGCCTCCACTCAGCGCTTGGTTATAGTCTTAATCTCGACGTATTGAACTTTCTGATTAGAATGGAGGTGGATCAACACTTGGAAAACAAGTGTCTAAATCTTTCTTTCTCTTCTGAAACCATGTACCAATGAAGCTTCTCATTGATTCATCTCCTCTGGCTTTCTCATTTTTATGATCTCCTTAGTAACCTCCACTGAATGCATTCTATCTGTAGATTCTCAATATTGCACTGTAGCATTCTATGTCTGACAGCTGTAGTCTCTGATATATCCTCCAATTTCTGAGAAATATTTTCCTTCATCAGGCTCTAACAAAAAGAAATCTCATTGAACCTGTCTTATAATTTTTTTTCAGCTGCGTAGTTATGTCTGTCAAAATCAGTATCGATCGATGGCATGAGCTGCCGTCGATCGGTGTCACTCTATCTGGTCCACTCACATGCTGTCTTTGAACAGTATCCAAATCTTTCTTCATCTCATTTATGCGTGTAGTCAAACCAGTGAGGCACTTGTGTATAGGATATTAGACATCATCAAGCCTCCTGTAGAAATCATCTAATGACATCTCTTGAGCTTTGTAGATCTCATGCACAAGATCACCATCTCTGCCCTGCTGTATGTTTCTTGCTTCTGCCTAGACATAGCGATCTTTTCAGCATGTTCAGGTAAACATTTGTAGTTGTACTCAAACATAGTAACTCTCTCTAGAACTGCTCTGATATCTTGTTCTTGCACATTCACAATTCTTCCGTCTATAGCTTGTGAATTACCATTCTCATCTCTATTGATGCCATACTCATCTTTGTATTCCCAAAAGAAAATTCTTCTGCCATCAGCATCGTAAGCTCTCGTTCCATACTCTACGCGACCGTCTATCAGTAGGGGATTTATCCAACCGATCGGTCCTAGAGTTTCTGAAGTACATGGGTTAGATGTACAGAACTCATTGACTCCTGGAATGTTGGTATCGATCGATGAATGCTTCTTGTCTTCGATCGATGTTTGATTTTGGATGGGCTCGTGCTTCTGCTCCTTTTTTCAATCGATCCGGCACCTGTGCGTCGATCGATGACTGTTGTTGTTTTCCAAATAAATTTCCTGATCCATTAAACATAACAAGGATGCCTGCTACATCCTCCTTAGGTAGTTTGAGAATTATCCCATAAATAGCTCGTGCACGTCCTTCTGTATCTCTGAAAATTCCAAACTCATCTGGTCTGAGATAACTATCTTTTGTACCTTATGCTCCAAGTAATTGTTCTGCTGTTCCTTTGATGTCATTCTATGGCCAAGATAGGCTGACGATTGATGATCGAGTACCCACTCTCGCGTTCATTACCCAGCCAGCTTCTTCCAATGCCAGGCTGCGAGACTCAATCAGTTCTTCCTCCATGTAATCTACATCATATTCTTTGTAAGCTCAATCTTATGCTTGGCATCCCAGATTGGCGTCGATCGATGGTGTATGTGGACTGTCGATTGATGCTCGATAATCAGATTGGTGGGTGAAAAGGTTTCCAGCTCCATTAGCCATTGCAAGTATAGCTGCCACATGTTCCTTCGTGACATGTAGAATTCTGCAATCCATAGCTCTTGCGTGACCATCTGGATCTCTAATAATACCAAACTCATCTAATTGTAGATAACCATATTCCCTTTCGCGTTCTGCAGTTGAATCTCGTTCGGTTTCGGCTTCATTACAATTGTCAATCGATGGTGTATGGTAAACGTCGATCGATTTTGATTTCCTAGGTTGATGGGAAACATTAAAAACACCAGCCTCTTCTAGAGCAATCCCTCGGTATTCAATTATTTCTTCATTTTTGTAGTCTTTTCGTACTCAAGGTAGGTTGTGTTGGAATCGAAATCCCCATGGAAGGTGTTGACTTGTTCGGATGTTTGAGTGTTGATCGATTTAATAGGGTGGGTGTTGATCGATTGTTGAACTGTAAGGCCGTCGATCGATGGGTTGGGTTGGGTATAGATCGATACTCCTTCCTCTGATTCCTCACCAAACTTGTAATTGCAGAAGCATGTGGCCACAAGCTCTGCATCATTGCACAATTCGATCAAGGTAGCCTTGTTCTTATTCTTGACAGGTTCATAAAAAATATTTTTATCAATTAGAGATAGATACAACCTGTTTAACTTCATATCGCATATGGCTCCCACAGTAGCCATGAATGCTCTCCCAAGTAGTAGAGAAGAGTTCCAATCTATCCTGATGTCCATCACATGAAAGTTTGTTGGAACTAAGGTATTGTTGATATGCACTGGAACATCTTTTACCATCTCTCTTGAGTTCACTCTTGAGCAGTTTACGAATGTGAAAGAATTGTTGGAGGGTTCCACTTTCAGGTTCAGCTCATGTGCCATAGACTTTGGCATAATGCTCACTGAAGATCCAATGTCACAAAGGGCGTTGGGATATTTGTTTCCTTTGATGAAGCATGGAACCACAAATTTTCCAGGATCACTTTTCTTCTTCAGACATGTCCTCTGCTTCGTCTTCTCTTTGAGGTGATTGAATATTATCTCTATATCATCGTCTGTCTCCCTTGTTTCCATGGAAAACATCCACAATTTTTGAGTATAATAAGCTTCATCAAAAGAAATATCTAGAGGAATTTAAAAAACTCGTTTAGCAAAGCTATCTATCTCCTTTCATTGGCTTCTCTGCGTTGATGTTTGGGGATCTTGTGCCTCCTCTTTGAATTTCCCTCATCTTATCTGTCAGTATCCATAGCTTCAGATGTGTCTCTATTCTGTTCTGAACTGTCACGGTTAGACGTACAATAAAACTCGCATTGAAGTTCGGTAGTCAAACTTGGTTTCTCTCCTGTCGATCGATGCAAAGTGTGCATTGTCGATCGTTTCTTCTGTCACTCTGTCGATTAATGTCACGAGAACAGAGATGATCAATGTTAGTCGATTCACACGAAGCCACTGATTTTGTAGGTTTCACCGTCAATCGATTCACTCTGGTTGGTGTCGATCGATGCGAATGAGAAGTGCCAAGTGATATGGAATTTTCCACCCGAAAATCGCTATCTTGGGGGTTCTCTCTCTTGACTTCCTGCCAGAAATCATCATCAATCAATGCATTGAGGTGGTACTTTTGTCCAGCCTTTCTCCTTGATCAAGCTCTCATGTCTCTTAATGGTCTCACTTGTTTGCATCACTTGATTCTCCAATTTCTTCACATGAGTGCTAAGGTTTTCAAACCTGATATTGAGATTGAGGTACATACCATAAATCTTTCCATTGAAATCCACAGTCATCTTTTGTTGTGCCTTTAAAACTCTGTCAACCAGTGCTTTAATCTTGCTTTCCTGACCTTCTGGAGGAGGATTCTGGTAGTAGGAAGATCCATAAGTCATGTTGTTGTTGAAGGGCCTTCGCTATGAATTCTGATTAATGTTACTCCTTTAACCAGTACCATAGGAATTCCTGTTGAAGCCTGGATTCCCTTGTCTATGGAAAACATTCGCATCAATGTTCTTTACATCCTTTTCTTCAAACTCATCTTCTCCATACTCAATTGCTTCCACTTCTGTAAAAGTAACCTGTTTCTTGAAAAATCTGTGAACACTATCCAGTTTTGCCTTGACCTCTTCAATTTTCTCCTTGGTCATAGCTGGAGCTGATTTCCTTCTCTCAAAATCTGCGTTCTTGGTGCTGCTGTGAGATGTCAAATTCTCAATCAATCTTGTAGCTTCTTCAGGGCTCCTGGTGCTGAAATTTCCCTCACTTGCTGTTTCCAAAGCCATCTGATATTGTAATCCAATACCTCTGAAGAAAGTGCTAAGAAGTTGCACTTCGTTGAGCCCGTGATGTGGACAATCTCTCAGATATGACTTGAATATGATCTAAGAGTTTCTGAAAGAATCTGAAGGTTCTTGTGAAAAATAACATTCTTGCTCTTCAGATCTTTTGCCCTCGCGTCGTAAAAGAAGTTACACAAGAAGGGATTCTTGATGTCAGAGATCCTGGTAGTAGCTGCTTAAGCCAATTTGAAGCTTCTCAAGCAAGTGAGTACTTGAAAAGCTTACAAAAGAGATAGTCTTCAGGGACTTCATTGGCTTTAATAGCAGTCTGACATGCGTGTTGTTTACTGTTATAGCAGGGTATAAATATCCTAAACAATCATCTATAAATTAACCCTTAATCCTAACACACAAAATAATACTCTTGCCAAGAGAGATCAGGTGTAGTACTTAGGGATCGAATCCACAGAGAACAATGGCACACAATAAATTTCTTATTCCTAAAGTTAAGGTAGGTGATTACATATATATATCTTGGTAACAAGTTATCAGTCTAAGGAAATGTTCCTTATTAGAGAGTGTAGATGAAATATGGAAATATGCTTAATAATGTAAATATGGAAAGATGCTAATAATGTAAATATGAAAATATGCTAATAAACAAACTAGATGTAAATGTGAATATGCTAGATCTAGGGTTTCATGCAAGTGGATTATAGAGGATATAAGTTAAGGGTATTAATCATAGAACTCGATATATAATGTAAAAGACGACCAACTCTTGCTGCGAGTCTAATCTATTAACTAAGTCCAATGTCTCAGCTTTCCCTTGTTGACACGGAATGACCATCGATCGATGGGAATGATCTTGCGTCGATCGACGGTTTCTTGAGCCAAGCTTTATGACCTAATTCGATAAGTTCACAAGATTAACTAAATCAACTCTCGTTTGTTTCTATCAACCTAGCTGAACAGTATAAATTCCGGTAGTAAAACATGCTCTCGCTTGCGCCTAACTATCCTATTATCAGGGTTCTAGTTAGCTACTCTAGAACACAATCAATAAACACAATTATATTGATAGATCTAATAATAACCCTAACAATTCTATTGTTTGGCTAATCCATCAGTACCATTAATAAACCCTAAATCTAGTTGATAACTACTCAGACATAATCAAGGTAAGAATAATAATCTGAATATAATGCATAGATAAAACACTGGCGTTCTAATACAAATCTCCCTAAGAAGTTATGAATCTTCTCCCTAAATAGAATACTCAAGAACCTAGCACCGTACATCTCCATACGTATGCATATCTATATCTTACTATATATCTCTCTTCTTCTCATATATAAAGTATAAATATAAAAACCCTAAAATCTAGGTCAAAACTCGTCAAGGGGTAAACTTGTAATCTTGTGTCTTATCTCCAAGTTGGGCTTGAAATGGGCTGTCTGCGAATTGGTCATCGATCGATGTCAAGTGAGCAACATCGATCGATCTTGGTCATTTAACATCGGTCGATGTCAAGATATTTCCGTCGATCGACGACAGTCTTGTACTTCGACTCTCTCAAAGATCAGCTCTGGATTATTCTCCTCTAAATGCTCCAAAAGCTCCAAGTATCTCCATATATCTCCAAAATCTACCTGAACCTGTAAAGACCATAAAACATAGTCTAGACACACATAATAAACCCTAAATAAAAGTCTAGGCTTTACCTTTTGAGTATCGATCAAAGGATATATGAACTCTTTACCTCTGCAAGTATCTGAACACACATGTAGTCTTCTTTGATTCCTTTCGTCTCTCTCTTCTCACTTCTTATAAGTCAATGTCTCCCTTCTTTTGAGGGTATCATTTTATTTTTTTAATTGACTGAGATGTTTGGATAGGCCTCCATGAATCAAGCCCTAAGGGTTTTTGCCACCAGATCCTGTTCACTTCTTTTTGACCTTTTATCTCTTTCTAGGATCATATGAATCAAACTTTAATGGTTGTAGCCACCAAATCATGTTCGACTCCTTTTTTAATCTGAAGGGGAGAGAGAGGGGAATCATAAGCACACATACATTTACCTTCCAGACTTGCAGAAGAAATCCGATCCAGTGTATACCAAATCCCAAAGCAAGCAAATAATGTTAGGATTAGTGTTGGAAATCAGCTTTTGTTTCTTCAAGCTTTCTAAGCAAGTGTGATTAGTGTTGGTAATCCGCCCCGAATTGGTTAGGAAAAATTAAACCATAAGTAAATAGCTTAAGTATAGAACTCAATACCTAGAACTCGATACCTCTCTCTCTGTGAGAGACTGTCGATCGATGGTAGGCGGGTTTGGTCGATCGATGGTCACGATCCAGTATCGACTGATGGTGCCTCTATGGTGTCCATCGATGGTAGTATAAGTAGTCTGTAGAAATAAAATAAAACTCGAACTAAATAATAGTATAAGTAAAAATTTACTAAACAGTGAGTTGCCTCCCACTCAGCACTTGGTTATAGTCTTAAGCTCGACATTTTGAACTTCCTGACTAGAATTGAGGTGGATCAACACTTGGAAAACAAGTTTCTACATCTTCTTTTCTCTTCTGAAACCATGTACCAATGAAGTTTCTCATTGCTTCATCTCCTCTAGCTTTCTCATTCTTTATGATCACCTTAGTAACATCCACTAAATGCATTCTCCTTTGTAGATTTTCAATATTAGGCTGTAGCATTCAAAGTCTGGCAGCTGTAGTCTCTGATATATCCTCCAATTTCTGACAAATATCTTCCTTCATTAGGCTCTGAGAGAAAGCAAACTCATTGAATCTGTCTTCCAATTGTGTTTTTGCTGCGTGCTTTTGTCTGTCGTACTTAGCATCGATCGATGGCGCGATGTTGCCGTCGATCGATGTCACTCTGTTGTGTCCACTCGCAAGCTGTCTTTGAATAGTATCCAAATCTCGCTGCATCTTATCCATGCGTGTAGTCAGACCGTTGAGGCACTTATCTATAGGATAGTAGACATCATCAAGCCTCTTGTAGGAATCTTCTAATGACATCTCTTGAGCGTTGTAGATCCCATTCACAAGATCATCAATCTCTGCTCTGATGTATGTTTCTTGCTTCTTTCTGGACATAGCAATCTTTGCTGCATTTCAGGTAAATATATGTAGCTGTACTCAAACATAGTAGCTCTCTCTAGAACTGCTCTGATATCTTCCTCTTGCACATTCACAATTTGTCCGTCTATGGCGCGTGCATTTCCATTCTCATCTATGTATATGACATTGACATGCTTGTTGTTTACTATTCTAGCAGGGTATAAATATTTTTAACAATCAACTATCAAATTAACCCTTAATCGTAACACAAAAAATAATACTCTTGCCAAGAGAGATCTGGCGTAGTACTTAGGGATCGAATCTACAGAGCACAATGGCACACAATAGATTTCTTATTTACTAAAGTTAAGCTAGGTGATTATATATATTGGTAACAAGTTATCAGTCTAAGGAAATGTTCCTTATTAGAGAGTGTCTATGCAATATGGAATTATGCTAATAATGTAAATATGGAAATATGCTAATAACGTAAATATGGAAATATGCCAATAAACTAACTAGATGTAAATGTAAATATTCTAGATCTAGGGTTTCATGCAAGTGGATTATAGAAGATAGAAGTTAAGGGTATTAATCATAGAACTTGATATTTAATGTAAAAGACGACCATCTCTCGCTGCGAGTCTAATCTATTGACTAAGTCCAATGTCTCAGCTCGCGCTTGTAGACACGGAATGACCGTCGATCGATGGCAATGGTCCTGCGTCGATCGATGGTTTCATGAGTCAAGCTTTATGACCTAATTCGATAAGTTCACTAGATTAACTAAATCAACTCTCATTTTTTTCTAGCAACCTAGCTCAACTGAATAAATTTCGGAAGTAGATCATGCTTTCTCTTGCGCCTAACTATTGGTTGTAGTTAGCTACTCTAAAACACAAGCAATAAACACAATTCTATTAATAGATCTAATAATAACCCTAACAATTCTATTGTTTGGCTACTCCATTAGTACCATTAATAAACCCTAAATCTAGTTGATAACTACTCAAACATAATCAAAGTAAAAGAATAATAATCTGAATATAATGCATAGATAAAACACTGGGTTCCAATACAAATCTCCCGAAGGAGTTATGAATCTTCTCCCTAATTACTCAAGAACCTAGCACCATACGTCTCCGTACGTATGCGTTTGTATTGTCTACTATATCTCTTCTTCTCATACATAAAGTATAAATATAAAAACCCTAAAATCTAGGTCATAACTCGTGTAGGGGTAAACTTGTAATCTTATGTTTTGTCTCCAACTTGGGCTTGAAATCGGCTGTCTGTGAATTGGTCATCGATCGATGGCAAGTGGTCACATCGATCGATCTTGGTCATGTGACATCGGTTGATGCCAAGATAGTGCTGTCGATCAACGACAGTCTTGTACTTCGACTCTCTCAAAGATCAGCTACAAATTATTCTCCTCTAAATGCTCCAAAAGCTCCGAGTACCTCCATATATCTCCAAAACGTATCTGGACCTGTAAAGACCTTAAAAAATATCTTAGACACACATAATAGACCCTAAACGGAGTCCATAACATGGCCTAAAACTTGTAATAAATAGGCTTTTTCAGCCATACTCATCTTGCATTTCCCAAAAGAAAATCCTTCTACCATCGGCATCAAAAGCTCTCTTTCCATACTCTACCTGACCGTCTATCAGTAGGGGATTTATCCAACTGACCGGTCTCAGAGTTTCTAAAGTAAAGGGGTTAGATGTACAAAACTCGTGGACTCCTGGAATGGTGGTATCGATTGATGCATGCTTCTTATTTCGGTTGATGTTTGGTACTGGTCAGGCTCGTGCTTCTGCTCCTTGATGTCGATCGAGGTTGGTACCTGCGCATAGATCGATGGCTGTTGCTGTTATCCAAATAATTTTTTTGATGTCGATCGATGGTGGTACCTGCGCGTCGATCGATGGTCTGAGATAACCATATTCGGTATCTTCTGCTCCAGTTAATTGTTCTAGTCTTTGTTTGATGTCCTTCAATAGCCAAGATATGTTGAGGATTGATGCTGGAGTGCCTACTCTCGCATTCATTACCCAGCCAGCTTCTTCCTCTCTGTAAGCTACATCGTGCTTTTCGTAATCTCCACAGTAACCTTGGTAAACCGGATTGGTGTCGATCGATGGTGTTTGTTGACCGCCAATCGATGCTCGATAAGCAGACTGGTGGACGAAACGGTTTCCAGCTCCGTTAGCCATTGCAAGTATATCTGCCACATCTTCTTTCGTGACATGTAGAATTCGGCCATCCTTAGCTCTTGCATAGTACAAAACTCATCTGGTTGTAAATAACCATATTCCCTTTCGCGTTCTTCAGATGAATCTTGTTCGGTGTCTGCTTCATTCTCAATATCGATCGACGGTGTATGGTGTCCGTCGATCGATGTCGATTTCCCAGGTTGATGGGAAACATGGAAAACTCTAGCTTCTTACATATCAATCCCTTTGTATTCAGTCGTTTCTTCATCTCTGTAATCTTCGTCGTACTCGAGGTAGGCTGTGTTGTAGCTGAAATCGCCATGGTGGGTGTGGGCTTGTTCGGAATTAGGGTCGATCGATGCGATAGGGTGGGTGTCGATCGATTGTTGAACTGTATGGCTGTCGATTGATGGGTCAGGTTGGGTGTCGATCGATGCCCCTTCTTCTGATTCCTCACCGAACTCGTAATTGTAGAAACATGTGGCCACAAGTTCTGCATCATTGCACAATTCTGTGAGGGTATGTTTATTCTTATAAATCTCATAATACACATTATGGTCCATCAAAGAAAGGCACAACCTGTTTGTCTTCATGTCACAAATGGCTCCTTCGGTGGCCATGAAAGCTCTTCCTAGTAACAAAGAGAAGTTCCAGTTGATTTGTATGTCCATCACATGGAAGTCTATCGGGACTAAGACGTCCTGAATTTGTAGTGGGACATCTCTGCAAATCCCCATGAATCGACTCTAGAGCAATCCACAAAAATGAAAGAATTGCTAGAATGTTCCATTCTCATGTTCAACTTCTCTGCCATAGCTCTGGGTATGATACTCACTGATGATCCAGTGTCACAAAGGGCGTTGGGAAACTCGTGGCCTTTGATCAGACATGGTACTACAAACTTCCCAGGATCACTTTTCTTCTTCAAAATAGTTCTTGGCTTTTTCCTAGGATGACTCTTGGTATCCTTATCAACCATCATAGGCTTTGATGCATCCATCTTTTGTTCTAGGGTTGTTGTATTTGTGACCTTTTGTTGATGAATTTGTTTTGTCGTTGGATACCATTGATTGATTGTACGATCTCTCCGTCGAACGATGGGTGAAGCTATTCTCGATTCTGTCAAGTCAACAAGAACCGTCGATCGATTCTCAGTAACTTGTGTCGATGCATGTGTGGGCTTCCTAACGAACTCGGTTTTCCTATATGGAACTCTTTCTCTTGAGGATTTTCTCTCTTGACTTCTACCCCAAAATCATCATCAATCACAGCATTGACGTGATGTTTAAGACCAGATTCTCTAACCATAGCTTTTATATGCATTTGGCATTTTTAAAAAACATTTACAGGTCTATGTACTTATTGTAAGCAATTGAGCATTTGGACTATTTTGGAGCAACTATGACTGCTCAGCAAAAACCCAGAGTCGGATCTAGATTTATGAATGGACCATCGATCGATGTCATACATTGTGTGTCGATCGACGATGAAGTCGGCAGAAAGAATCGGAAACTACAAGTTTTACCCAGAAGTCTCATTAATTGCAAGATAAGTCCCTGGCCGAATTTAGACTATTTATTAGGTTTTTCTATCTTTGTAAAACCGTAAGCGTTATTCTGAAACTAAGCAGCCACAAAGTTACACCAGAGTTTTAGAGTTGGAACACATTGCTAAATCTATTGGAGAGAAAGATCTTATCATCATTACAGAGAAGATCTTGAACTCCTTATATTTTTACTCATTCTATTCTATGCAATTTATTCATAATTTAATGATGTTCTTTATTGCTCATGTCTGAGTAGTTTTCTATTAGATTTAGGGTTATTCAATGGTAGTAATGTATTATTGATTTTATAGAATTGTAAGGGTAATCGTCTTGGTTCTTTGTTTAAGTTGCACTTAATGCTAAGTTGAATTTGATCAATTTAATCTTAGAATTTAGGGTTCTATAGCGCAAGCGAGAGCATGGTTATAACATGGAACCTATCTTAAACAATCTAAATAACTAGTAACAAACGAGATTTGAATTATAAGTTTAGAGAATCTATTAAACCACAAAACTTGTACTGTTTAGAATGAGAATCGATCGACGCCATCGTATTGCTATCGACAATGCTCAGCCGAGATGCGCGAGAGTGATCTCCTAAACACTAAGGTTTAAATTAAGAACGATACATAATAAAACCCTACTAATTTATTAATCTGCATTATTAAAACCTACCTGAGAATTTCCCCTAAGTATAGTGACCTAAATTAATCTTCACAAACCAATTCAATCTTAAAGATCGCTTTTATTGTTATTGTTATGATCATCTAGCTTTAATTCGAAGATAATAAATCTATTGTGCAATCTTAGAGTCTCTGTGGATTCGATCCCTAAGTACTACACTGAACCTCTTATTTGAGAGAGTAAAGTGGGAATATAGGGTTAATTTGAAAGTGAAATAAAACCCCACATCAAATTTGGTGCCGTTGCCGGGAACTCTTTCTTATTGCCATTAGATTTCATTTAGAATATTGTCTAGATTTTTACTTTACAGATTGCTAAATTATTCTTTCCTGAACCTTATGACACAGGTACTTAAACGAGAGAATGTGGATTCTGGACGACAACCATCGATCGACGGAGACCATATGGAATCGATCGACGTTAGTCCACTGCTGTCGGGCGATACTCTTCCATTACCATCGATCGATACCGATCAGCCGGAAGCAGGTAAGTACGCCCTTACTGGATCTGATAATGAGAAAGTAGTCTTGATAGAACCAATGAATAATAAAAGCAACGAAGCAAACCAACTAATTTATTACCAGGAAGCTGCAATTCCTAATCAAGTCACTAAATCTCCAAAGAATGAGATAAAGCTTGAATTACCAATGCTGGAATAACTAAATCCCAGCATAACTTATTCCAATAGATCTGCGATTCGATTATCCGATAACCATGCTTGAAGCTCTGAACTTGATATCGATTTCCTAATTATGGCGCGAAAAAATCAGTTCAGTGGTTCTCCTACTGAACACCCGAATGATCACATCGAGATGCTAGAAGACATGGTGAACGACGATTTCCATTGCTGCAAACTTTTTACTTTTTCTCTGGAGGGTGACGCCAGGAGGTGGCTGAACCAGCTACCACCGGGCTCCCTGATTTTTTGGGAAGATATTCGAAGCGCTTTCATAAATCACTTCTTTGACGAGGAGAGATACTGGGAAGCAAGAAGAGGAATACCCACTTTCATTCAAGGTAGTCGCGAATCTTTTAGAAACTCCTGAAATACGTTTAAGAGCTACTAACTTTCGTGTCCGCACCATGGATTCTCAGAGCACTAACTAATCAATACTTTCTATAGAGGACTAAACCTAGATTATCTAACCATCCTTGATACAGCCAGCGACGGGAAATTCGGCACCCGAAGCCCTTCAAGCTCTAAAAGGCTAATAGAAAACATTGCTTTAGGTCATGCTTTCGAAAAAAGAGACACTGAAAGGAGGGAACCACCATTATTCACAGAAGAGGAGCACTCGATCCGAGTTAGAGAAACTCTGGCATCAGTTGCAGCCCTTATGGACGGAAATGACTTATCTCGATATTATGGTGAGAGAAACGCTATCCCTTCCAACTTTGAAAAACGAGTTGAATTCTCTGATGTGATGAACCAGCACGATCAGCAATTTAGGAAAGACGCGGGCGATTCCACAAGCAACTGCGACACCGCAGTGAACAGATACAAAAAATTCAAAGTCAAAAATGAACCATGTCTTCACATGAAACCGTAAAATAGACGTCGACCTCAATAAGAAGATAGATCTTATATACTCAGAAATGACAAAAAATTTTGAAATTCTGAGCGAACACATTAAGAGAATCGAAAACCAAGTGGCGAGCAACGCTATGTCCATCAGGAGAGAGGATGGAGTTTTACCTGGTAAAACAGACGCTAACCCCAGAAAACAATGAAATGTCGTAGCTTTGCGAATCGGTCGACAGCTCACCCCTGGTGTTAAAGAGAGTATCCCCATCGATGAATTCGAGAAAATCACAACGAACGAAAACAAAAATGAAAAATTGTATCCCATCCCACTCGAAATGTACGAGAAGAACCCTGATATCTTCCCTCAATCCGGTTTACTAGAAAAAAATAATGATCTTGAGTAGTTAATTGTTGAACCTATGGGAAAACGCACAAACATAGTAGACATCGATCGACTACCTTCACCGGACATTGATCGGCGCACTGAGCCTATAATCTCTCAACGCTTGGATCGTAGAATCGATTGACCCTCTGACCCAGAATCAACCAAAACGGTTAGGACAAAAATCTACCATGCCAACGCTCCCTTTCCTCCGAATACGCTAAGAAGAAAAAGAAGCAGCTAGACAAAGCAATATGCAAGAAAGCGTTTGAAAAAATAAACATTGAGATGCCACTAAGCGATGCCATTCACATCTCGCCCGCCATCAAGCAGCTTCGCGAGGATTCCATGAATCAGAACACTGCCTGATGATGGTATCCGAAGAGGTGAGTTCAATCATTAGAGGAAAAACTCCAATTAAACTTCCTGATCCCGGTAATTTTGTTTTAGATTGTACTATTAGCAATGAGAGATTTCAAAAATCCCTCTGCCATTTAGGCTCTAGTTTCAACCTGATCCCTTACACCGTCGCAGTCACTCTCGGGCTAACACAATTTCAACCTACCAGGATCATTCTCGTTCTAGCTGACAGATCCACTAGAATCTCGGAGGTATAGTTGAGGACGTTCCCGTACGAGTTAATAACAGCAATATACATGCAGATTTCATAGTGCTTAAATACGAGCGAGAACCTCGAAATCCGATTATCTTAGGAAGACCTTTCTTGGCAACCGCTGGAGTGATCATTGATGCCAGAGGAGGATGTATATGCCTAAACATAGGGAAGATACCGATGGTTTTTGACATGGAAATGATAAAAAAACAACCTTTGATCGATGGTCAAACTTACCATATCGATCATCTTTCTGATCTAGTAGAAGAATCATTCATAGATATGTGCTCAAATGAACCTTTAGATAAAGCAAGCAAATCCTCGGAAGGCGACATCCCTAAGTTATAAGATCACACTAGAGATTACACAAGGTTGATGGAGACCTCAGAAGGAATTTTCAACATTCACATCAAAGATATCGATCTGTCGACATCCGTCGATCTACATCCCGACGTCCCCATCGATCGACAGCGTATTGCAACCGATGACTGGAGCAAAGCTAAAGCACCTAAAATAATAAATGCCGATTTGAGTAGCGGAGAGCAAGCACTATTGCTGAATAAACTGCGAAAGCACCGCAAAGCTCTCGGATATTTGCTAGATGACATGCCGGGAATTTCTCGTGATCTATGTATGCATAGGATACACCTTGATGATGAATCAAAATCATCCATCGAGCATCAGAGGAGATTGAACCTTAACCTGAAAGAAGTAGTTAAGAAGGAAATCAGGAAACTCCTAGAGGCAGGCGTCATTTACCCGATCTCAGACAGCAACTGGGTCAGCCCAGTTCATGTTGTCCCAATGAAAGGAGGAATTACCGTAGTAAAAAATGATAAAGATGAACTGATTCCTACTAGAACTGTCACCAGACACAGAATGTGTATTGATTATAGGAAACTAAACGCTGCCTCACGAAAAGATCATTTTCCCTTACCCTTTATCGATCAGATGTTAGAATGGCTCGCGGGCCACGAATACTATTGCTTTCTTGACGGATATTCCGCATTCTTCCAGATCCCCATTCATCTAGACGACCAAGAAAAGACCACCTTTACATGTTCCTATGGAACGTTCGCATATCGCAGGATGCCATTCAGACTCTGTAACGCCCCTGCGACCTTCCAAAGATGCATGATGTTGATATTTACCGATATGATCGAAGACTTCATGGAGGTTTTCATGGACGACTTCTTGGTATTTGGTACAAATTTCAAGATTTGTCTCGATAACCTATGTAAGGTATAGCTCGATGTGAAGAGAGAAATCTGGTTTTGAACTGGGAAAAATGCGATTTTATGATTAACAACAGAATTTTCTTGGGACACAAGGTCTCAGCAGCCGGAATTGAGGTTGATAAGGCAAATATTGAGGTAATGACTGGACTGCTGCCACCCACTAATGTCAAAGATGTTAGAAGTTTTCTAGGACATGTTGGATTTTGTAGACGATTTATAAAAGATTTTTGCAAAATTGCTAGACCCCTTATTGCACTTCTGTGCAAAGAGGTGAAATTCGATTTTACCCCTGAATGGCTTGGAGCCTTTAAAGAAATCAAATCAGCACTCGTGTCCGCCCCTATTGTCCAAGCACCGGATTGGAATTTACCTTTTGAGATTATGTGCGACGCCAGAGACTTCGCTGTAGGCGCTGTGCTTGGGCAGAAAAAGGACAAAAATTTGCACGCTATATACTACTCTAGTAGGACCCTCGATGACGCGCAACACAACTATGCGACGATGGAAAAAGAGTTACTAGCTGTACTATTCGCCTTCGAAATTTTTTGTTCCTATCTAGTCGGTTCAAAAGTAGTTGTTCAACTCTTTATATCATTCAATCTTTAAGGTATGTTCTCCAAATCTCTTAGTTTAGGGAACTTTTTAGGGTTAGAAGAAAAATCAAATTTTGGTGGTTTTAGTCGGAATGTAGAACGATTTAGGGTGCTGGAGTACTATATTAGAGACTATATATCATTTTTACACATGATTTGCACGATTTGAGTTGATTATTTTCGATCTTGTGAACACTGATCCGTGACACAGCGTCGATAGATGCCCATGAGTCGACATCGATCGACGACCATTAGGTCCTGTCGATCGATGACCATGCAACTCCATCGATCAAAGGCTGTTACTGTCACTTCAACATCGATTCTGATTTGTGCTTTGTTATGTTATATGCAGATGGCCGAGAGAAGGAATAAGGCACGCTACGAGGTTGGTGGTCCCGGCGCTCCACCACGGGGTCCTCCATGCCGAGACCCTTGGCCCATGGAAGAGGAGGCTCTCCTTGTGACCTACGAGGACTATCCACACCCTCAAAGAGCTGTGGCATCAAGGGAATGCACACACCGTCGCCTGAGTGAGGAGTGGGACGATTTTGACAGTCTCTATTACAACGCCTGGCAAGGTGTCACAATCGAGCCAACCAAATTCGCTGACAAGCGAACCTTGAAGAAACTAGGTCTCTACACCGACTTCAAACAGATGGTGCAGGAGCTCGGATTAGGCACCATGGCTACTAAGCCATATCCTCTCTACCCAGACCTGGTGAGGCAGTGTATCTCCACAGCGAAGGTGGCACAAGAGGAAACACTGACCTTCTTCATCAGAGGCATCCGGTACAGGATTCCCATCCCACAGTTCTGCGAGATCTACGAATTTGACATTGGTACCAGTGCATGTGCGGTTGCTTTTTTTTCTGGTGTTCCTACTTTCTGGGGCCTCATCGGGACATTCCATTTGGACTCAGGCTCAGCCACTTAGACGGACGTCCGTCACCCCACCCTGTGCTACTTTCTGAAGGTCCTTGCCAACACCATTTTGTGCAAGATGGAACCCAACAAGGTTCAGGTTCAGGAGCTGACACTTTTATACTATTCCATCAGGGAATTAGTTGGGCTCGATGACGAGCTCTTTGTTCCACCCGAGACCGATCAGAAGGCGAACATGGGAGCTATATTTGCGGAGCACCTAGCGTCCCTAAAGGACAAACCCTTCCACGGTTCTGGTGTGAGGAGGGAGACGATAGTGAGCCTCCTGACACTGATCTTCACCTTTCTTGACATCAGCCTCGAGGGAGCTTCGGTGGAGAGAGGATTGCGCTTCATGGATGAGTGTCACCTGATGAGGGCCCAGCGGCTGAAGGAGGGACACTTTTGGTCCTTTGTGGATCACGAGGGACCGAGGATGATACCATTACCGCTGCGAGAGGTGGCTGACTTCTATGACAATCTACAGCGCCTCACTTTCCACCCAGCTGAGTGCCACATCCACACCGCACCCCTCAGAGTACAACGCAGAGGAGGTCTCCGCCCAGCACACCCGGTCGCAGAAGAAGGAGCAGACGAGCCAGCACAGCCGCCTCCACCTCCTCCAGCCTTCCCTGTGATTCCAGAGATGCCCATACACGACCATGATACTTTCCAGCTGGTCATGTTGGACGCGCTTCGAGCGATATGGGCCAGGATAGAGACCATGTCGCGATGACAGTGCTTCAGCCGCCCCAGGACACGAGCCAGATCACCTCCAGCACCACAGCAGCAGAAGCAGGACCAGGATACGTCCAATGTGGAGTAGTCTTTTCGATACTCCTTTCTCTTTTACTTCATCTCCCTTTCAGACTATTACTTATGTTTATTTATTTTTATTACATTTTTACTTTCGACTACTTATTTATCACTGTTTGATCTTATTTTCACTATGTGTTTGAGTGTATAACAGAGCTAACCTAGAGAGAGAGATGATTAGAATGGAGAGTAGACACACACGATTCATTTTGACTGCCTACCATCGATCGACGCATACTTGTTGCTAGCGAAAGTTGGCGTTCTAACATAGCTTAAAGATTTTTAACTTTCTTTATATTATTACCTAATTCAATATCTATTCAATATATGAAGGTATCCCGATAGCTCGAATTACCCATCGATCGACACCACACGTTCATCATCGATCGTCGATGATGGTTTATCATCGGTCGACGCTCCCCTTCTGCCATCGATCGATAAACCTAACACTGTTGGTATATTCGACTATCTCTAACACTGTTTACTTGTGATTTATTTTCTCATAACCATTCAGAGGCGAATTACACTGGGGCACTGTAATTTAAGTCTGAGGGAGGTTTGCTAATGCTTTTGATTGTTTTTGAGTGTTATTTATATTTGTATAAGTTTTTCAATAAGTTTTATTGAGTGAAGAAGAGGACTATGATCAGAAATTTACTATTGACTAATCACACTTTAGCATCATTCTTAGAAGGTTATTTGCAGAGATTACTAGAGATACCAAAGTGGATCATTCTTCCACTACTTCACACTTGCTTAGAAAGTTTGGAGGAACCGAAGCTGATTTCTAACACTAATCCTGACATTATTTGCTTGCTTTGGGATTTGGTATACATTGGATCGGATTCCTTCAGCAAGTCTGGAAGGTAAAAGTCTGTGTGCTTCTGATTCCCCTCTCTCTCCCCTTCAGATTTAAAAAGGAGTCCAACAGGATTTGGTGGCTACAACCATTAAAGCTTGATTCATATACTCCTAGAAAGAGATAAAAATGTCAAAAAGAAGTGAACATGATCTGGTGGCAAAAAACATTAGTGCCTGATTCATGGAAGCATATCCAAATATCTCAGTCAATTAGAAAAATAAAATGATACCCTCAAAAGAAGGGATATATTGACTGAGAAGAACTGAGAAGAGAGAGAGAGGAAAGGAATTAGAGAAGACCACTTGTGTGTTCAGATACTTGTAGAGGTAAGAATCCATGTATCCCTTGATCAATACTCCCAAGGTAAAGCCTGCACTTTTAATTTATGCAAAGAAATGAAATAAGTAGAGGGGCGAGTCAGACTAGTATTCGCTAAGTTGTTGGTAGAATGAATTTGGTTGCTATACTAGGATAAGGTATACAAAGTTTCTCTGTGATTGACTTGAATGGATGTGGCTACAAGAAAGTGAGGTGACAGTTATACTTAGATAGTATGTTAGTCTTCGGTTTTCAAAACTTCTCACATAGGCTTTGTTTGCTCGAGGAAAAGCAAAAAGTTCAGTCTGGGGGAGTTGGTATACTATGGATTTACCTATTTCACCTATAATATATATAGTATATTTAGAGTCTTTATATGCATTTGGCATTGTTTTAAAACATTTACAGGTCTATGTACTTATTGTAAGCAATTGAGCTTTTGGACTATTTTGGAGCAATTATGACTAGTCAGCAAAAACCCAGAGTGGGATCTAGATTTATGAATGGACCATCTATCGATGTCACACACTGTGCGTTGATCGTCGATGAAGTCGGCAGAAAGATTGGGAAACTACAAGTTTTATCCAGAAGTCTCATTAATTGCAAGACAAGTCCCTGACCGAATATAGACTTTTTATTAGGGTTTTCTGTCTTTGTAAAACTGTAAGCTATATTCTGAAACTAAGCAGTCACAAAGTTACACCAGAGTTTAAGAGTTGGAACACATTGCTACATCTATTGGAGAGAAAGATCTTATCATCATTACAGAGAAGATCTTGAACTCCTTATATTTTTTACTCATTCTATTCTATGCAATTTATTCATAATTTAATGATCTTCTTTATTGCTATGTCTGAGTAGTTTTCTATTAGATTTAGGGTTATTCAATGGTAGTAATGTATTGTTGTTTTTATAGAATTATTAGGGTAATCTTCTTTGTTGTTTATTTAAGTTACACTTAATGCTAAGTTGAATTTGATCACTTCAATCTTAATGATCTCTTTAATTGTTATTGTTATAATTCATCTAGCCTTAATTCAAAGATAATAAATCTATTTTGCAATCTTAGAGTCTCTATTGATTTGATCCCTAAGTACTACACTAAACCTCTTATTTGAGAGAGTAAATTGGGAATATAGGGTTAATTTGAAAGTGAAATAAAACCCCAAATCATCTAACTTCTTATTGAAGTCCACAGTCATCCTCTATTGTCCCTCTAGTACTTTGTCAAACATAAATTCGACCAATGGTCTCCTGATTTGTCTCAAAATCTCCATGCCTTTAGAAGCTTGGGCTTTAGCTTCAGGTTGAGCTATTGCAGCGTCTGCTTCTGCCTATGTATCAGGGATTACAGCCCCCTGATCGTCTATCTTTTGACTGCTGAATTACGCAGATTACCGTTGAGGTCATGCAAGTCTCCATTCTCATTCTGAACCACAATTATAGGCGCAACCATCTGAACTCGTCTGCTGTCGTCGATCTATGCGGGTGAGATGCTGTCAATCGATGGTAAGTGATCAATGTCGGTTGATTCTAGAGTTCTGATGCCGGTCGATGCTATCCGTAAAGACGTGTCGGTAGAAGCTGATTATATGCCGTCGGTCGATGCTTGTCGTCTGTCTTTGCGGATTGTACGTTCGAGTTTCTGTGGGTTTGAAAATAGTAATTCTTGTCCTTTATTGCTCGTGGTACTCTTTCACATGCATCTTAAAGACAAAGGAAAAAAAATCAGTAACTTGAAAGTAAAACAAACCTAGACTAATCCCTAGAAATTAAATCTAATTGTGATTAATGTTCCCCCGGAAACGGCGCCAAATTTGACATGCGTGTTGTTTACTATTCTAGCAGGGTATAAATATCCTAAACAATCAACTATCAAATTAACCCTTAATCCTAACACACAAAATAATATTCTTGCTAAGAGAGATCAAGTGTAATACTTAGGGATCAAATCATAGAGAACAATGGCACATAATAGATTTCTTATTTCTAAAGTTAAGCTACGTGATTATATATATATATATATATTGGTAACAAATAATTAGTCAAAAGAAATGTTTCTTATTAGAGAGTGGAGATGCAATATGGAAATATGCTTAATAATATAAATATGAAATATGCTAATAATGTAAATATGGAAATATGCTAATAAACTAACTAGATGTAAATGTAAATATTTTTGATCTAGGGTTTCAGGCAAGTGGATAATAGATGATATAAGTTAAGGGCATTAATCATAGAATTCGAAATCTATTGCAAAAGATGACCAGCTCTCGTTGCAAGTCTAATCTATTGAGTAAGTCCAATGTCTCAGCTCTCGCTTATTGACACAGAATGACCGTCGATCGATGGCAATTATCCTGCGTCGATCGATGGTTTCTTGAGTCAAGATTTGTGACCTAACTCGATAAGTTCACTAGATTAACTAAATCAACTCTCGTTTGTTTCTAGCAACCTAGCTCAACAAAATAAATTCCGGTAGTAGACCATGCTCTCACTTGTGCTAACTATCCTATTATCAGGGTTCTAGTTAGCTACTCTAGAACACAAGAAATAAACACAATTCTATTAATAGATCTTATAATAATCCTAACAATTCTATTGTTTGCCTAATCCATCAGTTCAATTAATAAACCCTAAATCTAGTTGATAACTACTCAGACATAATTATGGTACGAATAATAATCTTAATGTAATGCATAGATAATACACTGGAGTTCTAATACAAATCTCTCTATGGAGTTATGAATCTTCTCCCTAAATATAATACTCAAGAACCTAGCATTGTACGTATGTGTACGTATATCCTACTATATATCTCTCTTCTTCTCATACATAAAGTATAAATATAAAAACCCTAAAATCTAGCTTAAAACTCGTCCAGGGGTAAATTTGTAATTTTGTGTCTTGTCTCTATCATGGGCTTGCTGTCTGTGAATTGGTCCTCTATTGATCGCAAGTGGTCAGCATCAATCGATCTTGGTCATGTAACATCGGTCGATGTCAAGATAGGGCTGTCGATCGACGGCAGTCTTGTACTTCGACTCTCTCAAAGATCAGCTACGGATTATACTCCTCTAAATGCTCCAAAAGCTCCGAGTATCTCCATATATCTCCAATACATACCTGGACCTGAAAAGACCTTAAAACATAGCCTAAACACACATAATAGAACCTAAATGGAGTCCATAACATGGCCTATTACTGGTAATAAATAGGCTATATCACAGTCACTAGATCCTCAAATCGCTCCAGATGATCCATAGGGTGCTCATGTTGCAACCAATGGTAAGGTGTATTGGCTACAAGTCCGAAGAAAGTGGGCTTGATCTCAAAATTGTTTCTCTGAAAGGCTGGAGGACGAATTGCGGATCTATTGGCGTAGAACTGGTCTGGAGGGTTGTAGTCAGCCAGCGTTCTCTGGGCAGCTTGGGCGTTAGCTTCCGGTTGAGATAATGCAGTTTCTGCTTCTGCTTCTGTATCAGCGATTACAGCCCACTGGTCGTCTATCTTTTGACATGCTGCATTAGGCAGATGACCGTTGAGGTAACTCAAGTCTCCATTCTCGTTCTGAACCACTACTATTGGCGTAACCATCTGAACTTGTTTGCTGTCATTCGATGCGGGTGAGATTTTGTCGATTGATGCTTAGTGATCAATGTCGGTCGATGCTATCCCTACAGAAGTGTCAGTCGACGCTTAGTTTATTCCGTCAATCAATACTAGTCGTCTTTCTTTGCGGATCGTACGTTCAAGTTTCTTTGGGTCTGAGAATAGTAATTCTTGTCTTTTATTTCTCTTGGTACTCTTTTGCATGTACTTGAAAAACAAAGAAAAAGAAAAATCAGTAACTTGACAGTTAAAACAAACCTTGACTAAACCCTAGAAATTAAATATAATGACGATCAATGTTCCCCAGCAACGGCGCCAAATTTGACATAGGTGTGTCTATTGTTCTAGCAGGGTATAAATATCCTAAACAATTAACTATCAAATGAACCCTTATTCCTAACACACAAAACAATACTTTTGCCAAGAGAGATCAGGTGTAGTACTTAGGGATCGAATCTATAGAGAACAACTGCATACAATAAATTTCTTATTTCTAAAGATTAAGCTAGGTGATTATATATATATTGGTAACAAGTAATCAGTCTAAAGAAATATTCCTTATTGGAAGGTGTAGATGCAATATGGAAACATGCTAATAATGTAAATATGGAAATATGTCAATAATGTAAATATGGAAATATGCTACTAAACTAACTAGATGCAAATGTAAATATGCTAGATCTAGGGTTTCAAGCTCAATGAATTATAGGGAATAAAAGACATGGATATGTAAATATTCTATAACTCAAATTTTAACTATTATGACCCTTTTAACTCCAAGTTTCGTATGCGAGCAAAAGGAAAGACCATCGATCGACGGTAAAGGCCTGGTGTCGATCGATGGTGAAATCAGAAGGAAGTGTGAACGAGATTTGATATGTTCCCAAGCTAATTAGACCAGCTCTCTCATACGCCTAACAACCTAGTTCAATTGAGTGTATTCTGACACAGAACCTACTCTCGTAGTCGTCCATGTCCTACTTTCGAGATCCTAGTTAACTACTCTAGAATGCAAGCATTAAGCACAACTCAATTGATTGATATTAACTTAACCTAGCAATCCTACTTTTGGGCTAATCCATGATTGCTATCATTCAATCCTGAATCTAGTTGATAACTATTCATACATAATCAAAGTAAGAATAATAATTTGAATATAATGCATAGATAAAATACTGGGTTCCAATACAAATCTCCCAATGGAGTTATGAATATTATCTCCTATCATTCCTTAGAGTTGAGCACGAATCAATCTTACACAAAATACCCTAATGATATGCCATGGATTTTACCTATTTTACCTATTTTACCTATGATATATAGAGTATTTTTAGAGTCTTTTATATGAATTTGGTACTGTTTTATAGTATTTACAGGTCTAGGTACTCATTGGAAGCAATTAGAGCTTTTGGGCTGTTTTAGAGCATTTTGGATGCTCAGCCAGAAAATCAGAGTCGGATCCAGCTTTGGGACTGAACCATCGATCGACGTCACACACAGTTCGTCGATCGACAGCCAAGTCAACAGCGAGATTGGTGAAGTCTTGAGAAATTACAAGTTTTACCCAGAAATTCCATCATTTGCAAGACAAGTCCCTGACCGGAATTTGGACTATTTAATAGGGTTTTGTATCTTAGTTTTAAGGAGAGCCTTGAAGACCTAAGAAAGTGTTCTGTTCTAAGTTACACAAGAGTTTTCGAATTAAGAGTTGGAACACCTTGCTACATCTATTGGAGAGAAAGATGTGATCATCATTACAGAGAAGATCTTGAGCTCCTTATCTTTTAACTCAGTTTATTTTATGCAATTTATTCATGTTCTTTATTGCTATGTATGAGTAGTTCATTGTTAGATTTTGGGTTGTTCAATGGTAATAATGTATTGCTGATTTTGTAGAATTGTTAGGGTAATCTTCTTGGTTCTTTGTTTAAGTTACTCTTAATGCTATGTTGAACTTGATCACCTAAACCTTATAAATTAGGGTTCTATAGTGCAAAGCGAGAGTTTGGTTATAACCTGGAATCTATCTTTAACAATCTAAATAACAGGTAACAAACGAGAGTTGAATTGGAAGTTTAGAGAACCCATCAAACCGCGAAACCAATATTATTTAGAATGAGCATCGATCGATACCACCTGGTGGACATCGATCGAAACTCAGTTGAGATGCGCGAGAGCGATCTCCTAAACCCTAAGGTTTGAGTTTAAGAATGGTGCTTAATCAAAACCCTGGCAATCTATTAATTTGTAATATCTATATTTACATAAGAATTTCCCCTAAGTCTAATCTCTTAATTTGATTCTCACAAACTAAATCAATCTTGAATTCAGTTTTTTTATTATTATTATAATTCATCTAGCTTTAATTCGAAAACAATAAGTCTATTGTGCAATCCTAGCGTCTCTGTGGATTTGATCCCTAAGTACTACACTGAATCTCTTATTTGAGAGAGTAAAAGTGGGAAATAGGGGTAATTTGAAAGTGAAATAAAACCCCACATCAAATTTGGCGCCGTTCCCGGGGACTCTTTCTTATTGCCATTAGATTTCGTTTAGAATATTTTCTAGATTTTACATTACTGTCTACTAATTTATTCTTTCCCTAAACCTTGTGATGCAGGTACTTAAAGGAGAGAATATGATTCAGAACGACAAGGATCGATCTACGGAGCTCATACGAAATTGATCAACGTTGGTCCACTACTGTTAGGCGACACACTTCCACTGCCATTGATCCATACCGATCAGCCGGGAGCAGGTAAGTACGCCTTTACTGATTCTGATAATAAGAAAGTAATCTTCATAGAACCAATGAACAATAAAAGCAACGAAGCAATCCAACTAATTAATTATCAGGGGGCTGAAATCCCGATCAAATCACTAAATCTCCAAAGAATGAGATAAAGCATGAATTACCAAAGCTTGAATACCTAAACCCTAGCAGGACCTATTCCAATAGGTTCAAAATTTGATTATCTGATGACCATACATGAAGATCTAAGCTTGATATCGACTTCCTAATCATGGCGCGCAAAAATCAATTCAGTGGTTTTCCTACCAAACACCCGAACGATCACATCGAGATGCTAGAAGACATGTGAACGATGATTTCAATCGCTGCAAACTTTTTTCTTTTTTTCCCTAGAAGGTGACGCCATAATGTTGTTGAACCAGTTACCACCAGGATCCCTGACTTGTTGGGATGATATTAGAAGCGCTTTCATCAATTACTTCTTTGACGAGGAGAGATACCGGGAAGCAAGGAGAGAAATATCCACATTCATTCAAGGTAGTTGTGAATCCTTTAAAAACGCATGGACGAGGTTCAAGAGCTACCAGATTTTGTGCCTGCAGCATGGGTTCTCAGAACCCCAACCCATCAAAACTTTCTATAGATGACTAAACCTAGACTATCAAACCATCCTTGATACAGCCAGTGAGGGGAAATTCGGCACCTGAAGCCCTGCAAGTGCTAAAAGGCTGATAGAAAACATAGCTTTAGGTAGATCTTTCGAAAAGAGAGACACCGAAAAGAAGGAATCACCAATGTTTGCGGAGGAGAAGCACTCAATCCGATTTAGAAAAACATTGGCAGCAGTCGACCCTTCTGGACGGACATGGCTTGTCTCAACATTATGGTGAGGACGATGCTGTTTCTTCCGACTTCAAAAAACGAGTTGAGTTCTCTGATGTAATGAACCTAATCGATCAAAGATTTAGGGAAAGCACTGGCAATTTCACAAGAAACAATGACACCACCGTGAACATACACGAAAGAAATACAAAGTAAAAAATGAATCAAGTCTTCACAGGAAACCGTAAAATAGCCGCCAAACTCAATGAGAAGTTAGATCTTATATACTCAGAGATGACAGAAAAATTGAAACTCTGAGCGAACACATTAAGAGGATCGACAATCATGTGGCAAATAACGCTATTTCCATTAGGAGAGATGACGGATTTTTACCTTGTAAAACAGACGCTAACTGCATGATCCATTGCAATGTCGTAGCTTTACGAAGCGGTAGAAAATTTACCTTAGGAGTTAAAGAGAGCATCACCATCGATGAATTTGAGAAAATCGCAACAGATGAAAAAGAAAAATCGCACCCCATCCCGCTCGACATTGACGAGAAAGATCCAGAAATCCCTCCTGAAACTGAAGTATTAGAACCAAACTAACAACCTTGAAGAATTAATTATTGAACCTAAGGGAAAGAACGCACACGTAGGAGACATCGATCTACACTCCTTACCGAGCATCGAACGACAATCCGAACATATAATCGATCGACGCTCTGAAGCAAGAACCGATCGACACTCTGACCCAGAACCAGCCAAACCGGCTAGGACAAAGGTCTACAAATCGAAACCCCTCCTTTCCTCCAAAAAACGCTAAGAAGAAGAAGAAGAAGCAGCTTGAAAAAGCAATATGCAAGAAAGTGTTTGACAAAGTAAACATTGATATGCCACTAAGCGATACATCTTGTCTGCCATTAAGCAGTACGTGAAAGATGCGGCATCACGAGGATTTCATGAATCAGAACACTGCATGATGATTGTATCCGGACAACTGAGAAAAATTATTCAAGGAAAAACTCCAGTCAAACTCCCTGATCCTGGTAGTTTCGTTTTGAACTGCACTATTAGCGATGAGTGATATCAAAGATCCCTTTGCGATTTAGGCTCTAGTGTCAACCTGATGCCTTATTCTGTTGCAGTCACTCTCGGGCTAACACATTTCAACCTACAAGGGTCACTCTCGTTTTAGCTGATAGTTCCACTAGAATTCCGGAAGGTGTACTTGAGGACGTGCCCGTACGCATTCATAACTGTGATATACCTGCTGATTTCATAGTGATTAAATATGAGCGAGAACCTCGGAATCTGATTATCTTTGGAAGACCTTTCCTGGCCACTGTCAGGTGATCATTGATGTCAGAGAAGGACGTATATGCCTCAACATCGGGAATATACCAATGGTCTTTGACATGGAAAAAATAATAAAACAACCTTTGATCGACGAAAAAAACCTACCACATCGATTACCTTTCCGACCTAGCTGAAGAATCATTCATAGATATGTGGTCGAACGATCCTCTAGAGAGAGCAATCACATCTCCTGAAGGCGACATCTCTTCGTTAGAAGATCGCACTGGAGAGTATACAAGCTTAATGGATGCCAAAGAAGGGATTTTTAATGTCGATCTTGAACAAACTCGATCTGTCGACCCTCATCGATCGACATCACGATATCTCTGTCGATCGACAACGTACTGTGACCGACGACTGGAGCAAGGAAAAAACACCTAAACTCAAGCTTAAACCACTTCTAGACGGTCTTAAATATGTTTTTCTTTACAAAAATTCATATCCTGTCATCATAAATGCAAACTTGAGTAGCGGAGAGCAAGCAATATTGCTGAATAAACTTCGGATGCACCGAAAGGCTCTCGGATATTTGTTTAAAGACATCCCAGGAATCTCTCCCGATTTATGCATGCATAGGATACACCTTGATGATGAATCAGAATCATCCATTGAGCATCAGAGGAGATTAAACCCCAACCTGAAGGAAGTAGTTAAAAAGGAAATCATGAAACTTCTGGAAGCAGGCGTTATTTATCCGATCTCAAACAGCAACTGGGTCAGTCCGGTTCATGTTTTCCCAAAGAAAGGAGGATTACCGTGGTAAATAATGAAAAAGACGAATTAATCCCTACTAGGACTGTCACTAGACACATAATGTGTATCGATTACATGAAACTAAATGCTGCCACACGAAAAGATCATTTCCATTTACCCTTTATCATTCAGATGTTATAAAGGCTTGCAAGCCACGAATACTACTATTTTCTCGACGGGTATTCTGGATTCTTCCAGATCCCCATACATCCGACGATCAAGAAAAGACCACCTTTACTTGTCCCTATGAAATATTCGCATATTGCAGGATGCCATTCGTACTCTGTAACGCCCCTGCGAGTTTCCAAAGATGCATGATGACGATATTCACCCACATGATCGATGACTTCATGGAGGTTTTCATGGACGACTTCTCGGTATATGGTCCAAACTTCAAAACATGTCTCGATAACCAGTGTTCGGTACTAGCTAGATGCGAAGAGAAAAATGTGGTTTTGAACTGGGAAAAAATACCATTTTATGGTTAACAACAGAATTGTCTTGGGACACAAGATCTCAGCAGCCGGAATTGAGGTGGACAAGGCAAATATTAAAGTAATGACTGGATTGCCACCACCCACTAATGTCAAAGACGTTAGAAGTTTTCTAGGCCGTGCTTGATTCTATAGGCGATGCATAAAATATTTTAGCAAAATTGCTAGACCCCTTACTGTGCTCCTGTTCAAAGAGATGAAATTCGATTTTATACATGAATGTCTCGACGCATTTAAAGAAATCAAATCAGCACTCATATCCGCCCCTATTGTCCAAGCACCAGTCTGGGATTTACCATTCAAAATTATGTTTGACTCCAGCCATTTCGCTGTAGGCGCAGTACTTGGGCAAAAGAAAGATAAAAAGTTGCATGCTATATACTATGCCAATAGAACTCTAGACGATGCGCACGCAATTATGCGATAACCGAAAAAGATTTATTGGATGTGGTATTTGCCTTCAAGAAATTCTGATCCTATCTAGCCGGTTCAAAAGTAGTAGTTCACACTGACCACGCGGCATTGAAATACTTAATGAACAAAAAGGACGCTAAGCCGAGACTTCTACGATGGATTCTACTTCTCCAAGAATTCGACACAGAAGTCGAAGACAAGAAATGAGTAGATAACGGAGTCGCAGATCACTTGTCATGAATAAGAATTGATGACGACATCCCTATAGATGATTTCTTACCTACAAAAAATGTCTACTTAACAGAATTAACTTTCGTTGGTAGAGTCAGTTTGGCGCATGAAGTGGTCGACAACATGCTAAGCCCATCGAACGAGTTTAGCCGCAAAGCATCGATCGTTGTTGCCCATACGCTGTCGATCGACAATACATTTGAGAAGGACGATGAAATAATCATTCCAATAAATATCAACATTAGTTGTAATCCTTTGATCATATATCATGATTCTCCCGGAGGTAGAAGTTTAAGTCGGGGGGGGGGGTGTGCACTGAACACCACTGATAAACCTTGGCATGCAGATATAGTAAACTATCTTGCGGCCGAAGTAGAACCCGAACTCTTCAAAGGACATCATAAAAAGAAATCCGGAGAAGAAATGCAACCCCTGCCACAAAAGAGGAAAAATCAGCAAGAGAAACGAAATGGAACAGAATTTCATACTTGAAGTTGAAGTGTTTGATTGTTGGGGCATTGATTTCATGGGCCATTTCCCTTCTTCGCACAAAAATAAATACATACTGGTCGCTGTACACTAGTATCTAAATGGATGGAAGCAATAGCAACTCCGAAAAATGATTCCGCCATAGTCGTTAAACTTTTTAAGAGTATTATCTTTCCCCGATTTGGAGTTCTATGAATCGTAATAAGTGATGGAGGTACCCACTTCATTAACAAAGTGTTCGAAAAACTACTCAAGAAAGATGGAGTTCACCATCAAGTAGCTACACCTTATCATTTTTAGACCAGCGGACAACTAGACGTATCAAACCGTCAGATCAAAGAAATCCTTGAAAAGATGGTAGGATCAACCCATAAAGATTGGTCTTTGAAGTTAAATGATGCACTTTGGGCATACCGAAGAGCGTTTAAAACACCATTATGAACTACTCCATTTCAGCTAATCTATGGAAAAGCATGCCATCTCCCGGTAAAACTAGCTCATAAAGCAGAATGGGCCATACAAAGATAAACTTAGATGCTAAACCCGTAGCAGAAAAGAGATTAATTCAACTAAATAAGTTAGACTAAATCACGTATCGCGCCTACGAGAACTCAAAATTGTACAAGGAGAGAACAAAAGCCTATCATGACAAGAAAATTATTTCACGGCATTTTGAACCGAACGATCAAGTACTCCTGTACAATTCTCGGTTCGCTCTATTTCTAGGAAAACTACATTCTTGTTGGTCTAGACCTTTCACCATTAAAAAATTACGCTTTACAAGACAATTGTCCTATTTAATCCTAAAGGAGAGGATTTTATGGTGAATGGGCAGTGAGTGAAACATTATTAGCTAAAGCTGAAGTTCCGCATACTCAGATCATGCGTCTAGTGGTGAGTGGGAGATAACCAGTAATTTTAAATATATATATATATATAAATATAATAACAAAAATAAATAAAATGAAAGAAGAAAAATATATATATAATAACAATAATTAATTAATTAATAACAAATATATAATAATTATTTATCAATTATTTATGCATTTACGAATTTCTTAAGTGATAATTGAGTCACCGAACAGATCATCGATCGATGTTGGGGTCAAGATCGGTTACGACGGAATCAAAGCTTGACACTTCCTGGTAAAAGTCCTCTTTAGAAAAAAGGTGATAATATTTCAAAGAGAAGAAGGGCGAGAAAAAAAAATCAAGTTTCGTATAAATTTTGAAAGGATTGATATGATAAGTTGTCAAGCAAACAGATCCCGAGTATCGAAACAACAAAACCACCATAAGTCTCAATCGTCCTACTCGCCCGTTCGGCGAGTTTGACCAAGCATAATGGCCAACTCGCCCATTCGGCGAGTTGGGCCAAGCACGACGGTCTACTCGCCTATTCGGCGAGTTGGACCTAGAACGATGGTCAACTTGCCTGTTTGGTGATTGGACCAAGCACGACAGCCAATTGCCCATTCGACGAGCTGGACGAATCCAACTCGTCGAACAGGCGAGTTGGACAAAGCATGATGGTCAACTCACCCGTTCGACGAGTTGGACAGAGCATGATGGTCAACTTTCCTGTTCGGCTAGTTTGACCAATCACATGGTCAACTCGCCCGTTCGGCGAGTTGGACCAAGCAAGCCAGCAACTCGCCCGTTCGACGAGATGGATCAACCAATCCATTTTTATCTTGTCCTCATAGCCTTCTCTTTGGGGTCGGGTAGGACTCACTTTGTTTTTATCTCGATCGGAGTTACCGTTTGAACTTTACGATTTAAAGGATTTGCTTTCTCGTATGAATTTCGAATTAGTCATGTAAGACGAAAACTGTTAACAAAACACCTAAAGGTGCCTCCACTATACAGGGAATTCAAACTTTCTTTGGGATCGACGCCGTTTCGGAAGCGCTCTTTCGATAAATCATAAAAATGCTTAAGTCAAAAACAGCTCGAGAAGGTCTAAAACGCGGCTGAAGGCCCACTCACGAGTTTATACGAAATTAAACCCAATCCCTATGACTGTTCATCTTTTGTATTGTAGGAAAAGATAAATGTCAAGTTTAGAAGATAAATGTAAAGTTTCCGAAGATAATCACAAAGATCGAAGAAAAATGAAATATTCCCAGAAAGCGATAAACTCGATTGAGGCAGAAAGGGAAAGAGTAAACCGCCTCTAAGAGGAGTATATAAGGACGTCAAAGTTGAAGAAGCATACACACGCAATTCTTTACTCAGAGCAAACACAACACTTAGGGGAATTTAGGCATATTTCCGTTTTTATGTTATCGAGCTGCGACTCAACTAGGTTTAATTAGTTCTTAGAAGGTTAGAACTAGTAACTCGCCGACGGCTCTTACCGCTTAGGCTTACCTGTTGTAACGCTCAAACCACATATTTGGCATATGATCTTCTTTGCTCCCTTTTCGTTTTACTGATTCATAATAATTTTGGTTGTTCTCATTGTTTGATTGCTTTTCGTGTGGTTTAGCAGATATCTAGGACCTCTGGAAAATTTAGGTTAACTTAGCTTTCCTATTTTTATCGGAAAATCGATAGTGCGAATTTTGGTTCCCACAGTTTGGCGCTAGAAGGAGGGGGGCTATGAATCAATCTAACTTTCAACCACCATCGCTCGATCAAACATGTCAGCTTACGATCTTAACAACCAAAAAAAATCGCGACAACAACATTGGAAACACTCCGGCAACAAACGTCACTGCGGTTAACGCCGAAACAGACACCACACCATTTGAGGAGGTTAAGAAGATGTTCTTGACTTTTGAAAAGAAGTCAGCAGAACAAGACAAGGTCATGATTTCTTTAGCTAAGCAGGTTGAAACCCTAACAGCAGAACCAGGGCCGTTCTTCCACGTGGAGCAACCCGAATCCACAGAAGAAGGCCGAATTTCACAACTCCCTTGGATCGGTCCAGGAACGCGCAGGAAAAACCATTTGGACAAAACCCCGACGAAACCACTCCCGTGCCAGCACGGAAAAATCCAGCAGATCTTCCACCATTGAGGAAGAAAAAGAAGGAGGTGAAATCAAGCCCATAGAGGGGGATTCCAGCAGTCAGTTCGAGCCCACAGATGAAGACACGGACGTGCATCCACATCGTACAAGAAGCCGCGCTGCTCATGAAGAATCCCAATTTGAAGATCCTATGACAGAGGAAGAAGATGCCATCTACTGGGATGAACAGGAAGAACTGACCGAAAAGCAAGCTCAAAACACTTGCAGCAATCGTCAACAAGATCGGAACTCCGCGATCTCCGTGATAGTCAGGAAAACAGTAGCCGATGTTAGAGCGGTGAAGTCTCAAATCCAGCATGCTACTAGCACCGCACCGGAGATCGATGAGTTACTCGAAGAAGCTCGGAAAACGCCCTTTACAACTCGCATCACCGAGAATCGAGTTTTGGATCCCGAAAAGATCAAGGTGACACCTTATGATGGTATAACCAACCCCAAGGCATACTTGCAGGCTTTCCAGATCGCGATGGGAAGAGCTATGTTTAGAGAAAGCGAAAGAGATGCCGGCGAATGCCACCTTCTTCGTCGAAAACCTCTGAGGGGCAGTGCTCGAATGGTTCTCTCATTTGAGGCGAAATGCAATCGTAAGCTTCCACCAACTCGCTTCGGCGTTTCTCACACAATACTCTATGTTAATAGATTGAGAAACCTCTAACTTCGACCTCTGGAGCCTGTCCCAGGGAGAGGACGAATCTCTACGCGACTTCATAAAACGGTTCAAAATCGTTATGGCAAAAGTCAGCGGAATTAGCGACAAAGTGTCCATAGACGCGCTTCGAAAGACGCTCTGGTACAAGTCAAATTTCAGGAAGTGGATCACTATGGAGAAACCATGTACGATCCAGGACGCGCTCACAAAGACACGGACTACATAATCATCAAAGAGTAGACAAAAGTTTTATCATGAAAGCATAAAAAAGCAAGACATCTTTAAAGGATCCAGGGTCGGATCAGAAATCAAAAAAGAAAAACCCTCGCAACGACAAGAACGTCCATCACGAGGAAGAAGAAACCGAAGGAGAACATAACTATGCCATCAACTCCGGATCAGAGCACGGCCAGAAAACAAGAAACACATGGATCCGGAATCCGAGCTATGACGAGAATGTCTTTTGCGACTCCCATAAAGCTCGCTGCCACGCAACCATCAACTGTAAAGTTCTTGGGGACAGACTAGCCGCGAAGCTGATCGCAGGGGAACTTTCTGAAGTTTCCAGTGTGAAAGACCCCGTCCGGCATTCGGACCACCCTCCAAAAAACGATAAGGCTCCTCAAACAGAGAATCCTTCCCGTGGAAACCAATTGGGAGAAAAGCGTGGAAGGAGGCAAGGTGAGAAAGATAATGACAATAACCACCGCAGATTTAACATCATCATCGGAGGATCCCAGTACTGCGGTGACACCGTCTCAGCCATCAAGTCTTATTAGCGTATGGCTGAGACAAGCGCAAACTCGCCCAACTGGTCTGCCCCCAGGACGTCCCGATAGAAGCAATCACTTTCGAAGAAGAAGCCGACGAGATCAATCAACCCCACTGCAATCCACTCATCATCGATCTCGTGATAAGAGACCTCGAGGTCGCTAGAGTTCTCATCAATACAATCATCATGGCCAACATCATATTCTGCGATACTCTTAGAAGGATGAATGTTAAGCTAGCAGAAGTGGTACCATCTCCCAAGCCGTTGACCGATTTCTCAGGCACAACGTCGAAGACCCTCGAATCAATCAAACTACCCCTCTCGGCAAAAAATAAAATCAACAAGATCGTTGAATTCGCGGTTGTCGATCACCCGGCCATGTACAATGTCATCGTGGGAACCCCTTGGTTAAACGCCATGAAGGCAGTCCCGTCGACTTATCAACTAGGCATAAAAGTCCTGGCTAACAACGGAATAGACGCGATCTGGGGATGCCAGCAACATTCGTGACGTTGCTTCCTGGCCGAGCATAAAATAAGGCAATTCACAAGCACCGCAATGGTGAAGCGCAAACGAGCGAAGCTAACTTAGTCAACGACCGAAAAGTCTCCAGAATTAACAACTCAAGCAACGACCAAAGAACGACAAGTTCCAGAGCCCAACGTTTCGACCCAACAAGAGAAGGCAAGTCCAGCAGAAGACGTCAACCCCGCAACTAGCACGATCGACGCAAACACAACAGGTGAGTTAACACACTCGCGCAAAAAACAGAACTACGAGATGGCTTGATCCCCAAAAGGGGTACGTAGGCACCTCGCCAAAAGATGAGTTCAGCTATCCCCCTCTCCAAAACAAAGGGGGGGGGGGGTGGATACATATTCGAATATTCGTATATTCCCGCATTCTAAAAATATTAACCTTGTACTCAATAATTTTAAAAACTTCTTTCGACAATAATGATTTCATTAAAATCTAGCAAAATCTCCCTTATCACGAGAAACGTCTCATGATACTTTCGGATGCATACGAGCAAAATGATTATCGCACCAACCCAAAAACGGAAACTCGCGAAAAATCATTCTGCCTCAAAACGGATCAACAACACACTAACTCGTCAAGCAAAGAAAATTCATCACATAACCTAAGGGATCAACATATTCTGCCAAAATCTCTCACAAACATATCTTGGTCGCATTGTTGACTCCGACTCCAGACCAAAAAGTGAGACTCTAGTCTCGCATACTTGAGAAAGTTAATAACACAAAGAATGTTTCGAAAAACCGGAGAGACATCGCCTAGATCTTCGAGGACACACTCCTAATCCATCCATGACTAAAAAATTACGAACGCTCGTAGATTGGCCCCGCCGATCACATTATCCGTCCTAAACAAACGCATTTAGGTCCGTCCTAAGGGATAGATCCTTGTACATCCGACTAGGATAAATAGCGCGCTTAACAGAAATCCGAAATAAAAATTGTCTCCGTAGAGATGCTCGACTCCGACCAGACAAGTCGTATAAGCTGAGAACCGATCGCGGGATTTAAATCGGAATGGAGTCAGGTTAAAATCGCAACAGGCAAAACAAAAACTGATTAGTCATCGCAAAGCCTCAAACCGAAACTAAACGTAGGTCTTACTCTAAACCAAGCACACTGGTTTCTAACGTCTCAAGGCATGATATCAAAAAGACACGAGATCCTGAAAGCATGTCTCTTCATCTGCATCTGAACACTCCTGAAACTTTGAAAACTACTCAAATATCACGGACGAGCAACGAATAGGACGATCCACAAAAAGGGTAAGGAGTGAGATGACAAATCGAATCCGTCCCTCCACAATTAACAAAAACCCAAACATTCTTTTAAAACCAAAATCATGATTTATACAAAAACGATAAACAGCCGGGATTAGAAGCCAGACACGACAAGTCCCGCTACACACGACCACACAATATAAAGGGAACACTTCCCCAATAAGTCAAATAACCCTAGGATAAATCGACATGGTCAAAGTACCCGGTCATCAACCTCCCGATCGAGTAATCGTTCACATCCAGGGGTGTTGTTGGCTGATTCACTTCACCCGTCTCATCAGGAGCTCCCGACTCGTCTTCAACCTTGTCGGGAGAAACAAAAGTCAGATCCCATTGCTCCCAAATCCTCTCCTCGATTTAAGGAATCGCAAAATCCTTATTGCCATCGTTCATACGCCCAGTTTGCCTCGCGTACTCGATGTCGAACGAATAGTCAGTGACTTGTGTAAGGTACAGTCCGCCAACGGCACCGCGACACTCGCAATTATCACAAAGAGCCTTATAACTCCACTTTAGTTCCCGAAAATTGCTCGAGAACCTGTCGCGACGGCTCCTCGTCACTTCGGCCATCTCTCCCTTTCATCGCCCAATCTGGCACCTTGCTGGATCCTTCCTTGGCCGGAGGAAATTCTAAATCAAATCTGTAAGACCCCGACCCGGCTGACTAAGCCGCGGTCGATGCCTCACGTCGCTCGGTCCATACCCTGACCGAACCTCTAAAATTTTTGCCCATTATTTAAAACATCGCCCATAGGCGAGGGCTAACACAGATCTTATCTCAAGTCTACTTAGTCATTTCCTAGCTTAGATCAATTCAACTTATGCACAGCGGAATAATATCTACTTAACCATTGGTCTAAAACCAATCTAACATTTGTCTGGTCAGATCACCTCAGCTACTGATCAGTACACACAACTGCCAGCTAGCTCCAAGGTCGATATCAAACCTAAACCAAGACATACCACAATTCGAGGTTCCATTCACCTAACCATTCTATCTAGATCTATGCAACATTGATAGATCATACCTTTGCCACATCCACAGAGCTCGTTAGCTCATTGTCCCAGCTGACTTAGCTGTTTAGCTAACTCATCCAGCTAGCTCAGCTGAACCACCTCTTTTGAGGTTCCCCACTGTCATCCAGCTGATCGAGCTGTGAGGTAGCTTTACCCAGCTCGCTTTCCACTCGTCCAACTCTCCATATACTTATATAAACCCTTCCCCTTGGTACTTAGTCATTCAGCCAACCATCCCCACAGACCAAGTACCTTTGGGAAGTCTTCAGCTACAAAAACAACCTCAAGCAAACATGCCCAAAAATATCCAATCAATACACAAAGTACATGATACTCATCAATGACTATCCTAATACCAGAAACAACACATGGCCAGTCTGATCCGACCCAAACCAGCCCATCGACCAGCCTGAACCGGATCCGCCCATGGTTGGGTCCAATTCTGACCATTTTCAAATGTACTCATAACAACTATTAAAATTCATGATAATCCCCTAAAAATCCCAACTAAGAAGAATCCACAACCAGATTGATAAGAACCGGCCTCCTTCACATTGAATTCAGCCAAATTCCACCAAACCGGCCATAACTAACCACCTCCGATTTGGTTTGATAAACCCAAATAAAATACATGATAATTCATGATAAATCACCACTAAGAATAATCCATGGTCAGATCTCAATGAATCCCTGTGGATCATATAGATCTCGACCATGACCAGCCCGGCCGATGGCCAAGGGCTACATACCTGAACCGGCCAAGGCCTGGTTTAGTACCACCATGTCTCAGGCGTGTGCTCCCCTGGAACCACGTCCTTTCATGGACTAACAAGTCCCATCAGATCCTAAGTCAATCAACCAACCACCCCACATGACTGAACTGATGAGTCTTCACACTGCCTAACTGGCCAAGGAACTATGTCCCACTGAACCTGATTAGTGTTGCTCTTACCACCGGTGCATCCCCTGATCAATCAAAGCAGACACCTTGATCCAACACCCATGTATCAGGTTGTCCATACTTTCCCATGATCAGATCACACACGGTCTTCCTTGTATAAACACACCAGCACAATACTTGTGGTCCACACCAACAAGTACTAGCCTTACTTCTCTCCTTTGCTTGCTGTTGGATCCAAACGAATTGGACCTTGCACTCCACATGGCTCCTCTGATACTAGGACCCTCATGTTTCTCATCAATGGGTCGGATCCAAGGTTCACACCATGATCAAACCCAACATCAAACTATGATCGATCATGGATCACTTTCCAATGAACATCATCTAACTATCACCCCACATGGATGAAGTAGATCAACAATGATCCGCCCTTCCTCTCAGGGTCCTGGATCCTTAGTTTACATCACAATATATGGTATTCAAGGGGCGTGCCATACCTGGCCTTGATCCATCCCCAAGAGACATAACACCAATCAAATGTAATCAAAACATGTTACCTTATACTTGCTTGCTTTGATCTTGTATCATCTCTTATCAGGGACGACCATACTCCTCTTGATCACACCTCCATAAATCCTTATAATATACTTCCAGTAATGATAAGATCCATTCAATAGTCGTGCCTCTCTTTCATACCAGGAAACTCCCATGGAACCAGTTTCTGCACTGCATCCACCTTTGAGGCTGTGTTGGCCTTTGGGAGTGGAGTCCGGCCTTCTCCCTTCTCCCCTGACCATTTGCGTGTGTTCCCAAGGTGTAGATGAAGCCTAGTATGTGTTCATACATGATCAAACACCACCCAAAGGTCGTGCATAACTTCCCCATTCAGTGCCCATGAAACTGCCTTTCTACACACATCTGCCTTCAAGGCTGTCTCAATCATTGTAAGTGTATTCCGGCTCTCAATCATCTCCCCTGGCTATTTGAGTGTGTAGTAATGATGTAGAGGAAGCCCAGGGCATGGCAAACATTAATCAAAACTCACCAGAGGGTCGTTCTCAACTTCCCTCTTGATCTGCCCCAAAACTGCCTCTTTATGGCCTTCACACCACCATGGGTCTTGGATTGGGAATCCGACCAACTCTCTGTATTTTTCTCGGGTTTCTTTGTGTTTCATGGTGAAGAATGAAGCCCTGGCGTGCCTGCAAAGGCACGGACTTGCCTTCCATTTTATAGAGGAGGTGGTGGTTACTTTCCAACCATTGCACCTTTTCGGTATCAATTCTGGCCATTGATTTCATCAATGGTACAGATCACACCCTTTCGCCTATGGCAGTTACCAGGACGTCCTGGGCTTTCCAAATCACCCTTGGACATGTCCAAAGCAAGCCCAAACCGAATGACAAGCTCCTGGCCCCATCCCAAGGACCCACCAGCCCAATGGCACACATGGCCCGACCATGGCCCGGACCTGGCCCAACCACCCAAGACTTGAACACTCAGTCCAGCTGAGTTGAGCTGATCCCCAGCTGACCCAGCTGAGTGAGCTGGTAGCTCAGATGAATGAGCTGACCTAAGTAGTGTTGAGCTAGGCTGAGCTTGGTCGAGCTCGGTTTAGCTAAGCGAGCTGGCCGTACACTCCACCGAGCTGAGGTGAGCTGCTTGCTAGCTGCTTCAGCTGAATAAACTTGTACTCCAGCTACTGGAGCTGACCCACACCTCCAGGGAGCTACAATGAGCTGCACCACACTTCACCTAGCTTGATTGAGCTGCTTTACCGCACCGTACAGCTGCCATATTACTTGTGCAGCTTGATATCTCAATCTTATTCAATCCTTCTAAGTCCCTTGATCTATTTCCAGACCTAGACTTAGTTTTCCCATGATCCATTCTGATCATTCACTACATCACAGCTACAACTAGCTGACCGAGCTTCACCCGGACCTTTCCCAGCTACCGGAACACTCAACCAACTCCTTTTAGCTTGTCTACATCCTGTTTTGGTTAAGTCTCAGCTGTCTGATTCCCTTAACCACGTTTTTGGTTCATGACACGCTTGTCTTTAGGTCATATCACCTAACTGGTGCGTTTCCTCGCACCGCAGTCCATCCGGACGATCCTACCTAGGATCGGGGATGCTACAAAATGGCTCGTCAAAATCATACTTTCACCACCATTTTTCATCCGCCTGACTGTTGAGATAATCTCTATGTACGTTGTCAGGAGAACATGGCTCGACAACCACGTCATCGTTGATGATAACGTGTTCTCTTTGTGAAACCTCGACCTTTCCTTCCTCGCCCAAGCTTCGTACGGAACAAACCCATCCATGCTTGATTATGTCCCTTCCTCCACCGCAAAATCTGGTTGAGACCGAGAAATGTGCAGAGCCACAGAGCGACAAACCAGCTTCGGAGTAAATGTTGCCCAAAAGAATGCGCCACCCCAAAGTAGATCTCTGGTGGTTCGCAAGCCTACGGGGGGGGGGGGGGGGGGGGGGGGGGGGGGAGGGTTAGTCTCTGTAAAACAAAAAATAAACATGAAAGGTCAAAACATCATGAATACAAAGCTAGCGGGTACCCGATCGATAATACCTCTCCGGCCCCATCTAGTCCTGAAAAGAGGAATCCTCCACAGACGCGTTGTGACACGAACAAAGAAAAAATGCTCCTTCCAGTCTTGGTAGTTCGATACGAACTCTGTTATGATCATCATTCCCGGCCGAGGCCTCAGCTGAAATATGGCCGAATTTCCCATGTGGCATCAACATGGCTTCAAGATGATCAACATTGAGGGTCATACCCCGCTCGCAACTCAGCACCAAAATCCCAGAGATGTGCTTCAAACCGCACAAGTTTTCCTGACTGACCGAAAACTTGAATCGGTTGAACAGCTGCACGATCACTTCTGGGATGGGAAACCATAAGTGTCACTGCATTAAATATGCCTCATAGCACGTAAAATAACCTTCGGGTGGAGATCCAACAAATTCCCCTTCTCTCGGAAGAAGAAACTCTTCCGACTCTGGAACTCTGCAGAAATTCCGAATGGAATCGAGCCCATTGGGACAGCTCTCGCTTGAGTAGTCAGAAACAAGGTTAGCACGAAAAGGAGGAAGAGCCCATGTTCCGGGCCGAGGAGGTTTCACCTCACCCCTAGCAGCCCAGTACGCCTTGGCCTCCTCCTGATCGACCGAGTGTGTTGTCAACTCCACCTTGGGCGCAACATTGCTATGTTGCAGGCTAGAGCTACCAGGAACATAACGATCGGGATGGGACTTGGTGGAAGATTTTCTCCATGAAGAAATGATTTTCCTGTTTAATAAAAAATAATTGCAAGAGGAAATATAAGAGAAAATGATATTCCTTAGAAAATAGTTTGTGGAAAATGAGCAAGTGGAGAACTTGAAAAACTTACTCCACTTACTTATAAGCAAGAAAATTTACTATTCGCCCGGATTTTCAGACATTGGATTCCGCCTAACTTACCCAACTCGTCTAAATCGCTCGCAAGAACATAGCATTTCTAATGAGCTGAAGGGCTAACAGTTGGGGTCAAAATCGGTTACGACGAAATCAAAGTCTGAAACTTCCCTGAAAAAGTCCTCTTTAGAAAAAGGTGATAATATTTCAAAGCAAAGAAGGGCGATAAAATTAGTCCTCATGGAAACATATACCAAGTATCGAAACAACGAAACAACCATTACTCTCAATCGTCCGACTAGCCCATTCAGCGAGTTGGACCGATAACGATGGTTAACTCGCCCGTTCGGTGAGTTGCACGAGTCCAACTCGCCCATTCGGCGATTTGGACCAAGCACGATGGCCATCTTTTCCCGTTCGGCGAGTTGGACCGAGCATGATGGTCAACTCGTTAAACGGGCGAGCTGGACCGAGCATGATGGTCAATTGGCCCGTTCAGTGAGTTGGACCAATTACGATGGTCAACTTGCCCATTCGGCGAGTTGGACCGAGCATGATGTTTAACTCGACCGTTCGGCGAGTTGGACAGAGCATGATGGTCAACTCGGCCGTTCGGCACATTGGACCAATCATGATGGTCAACTTGCCCGTTCGGCGAGTTGGATCAAGCATGATGGCTAACTTGCCCATTTGGCGAGTTGGACCAAGTAAGCTGAGCAACTTGCCCGTTCGACGAGATGGATCAACCAATCCATTTTTATCTTATCCTTTTGCATTCTCTTTGGGGCCGGGTAAGACTCACTCTGTTTTTACCTCGATCGAAGTTACCATTTTAACTTTATGATTTAAAGAATTTGCTTTCTCGTATGAGGTTCGAATTAGTCATATAAGACGGAAACGGTTAACTAAACACCTAATTATGCCTCCACTATACGGGGAATTCAAACTTTCATCAGGATCGACATCATTTCGGAAGCACTCTTTCGATAAATCGTAAAAATGCGTAGATGTAACTGTACCGCCCTGGCCGCGCACGGCAATGGGCCACCGACGCCCGCTCTCTTGGACCGTGGGCCCCATCCCATTGCAACGGTCGGTGCTTTAATTTTCCAAGGCTCAAAATCATTGTTTACTGACCCTGCAATCACCACATGACCTTTCCCCGTGCTTTGGCCTCACTCACACGGTATCGCGAATCACTTCCCAATAGGTCACCCATCCTTTCACTACTCCAGCATAAGCACGCTTAACCCTAGAGTTCTAAACGGATGTGTGACGGAAAAGGTAAGTGTACTTTGGTGACATAGGTAGCCAAATCAATTCTCTTAAGCCTTTCCACATATCACAACTCGGGATGTTACGATTCACCCCCTCTCAAAGAAGGCAATGCCCTCATTGCGCCCACGACAGGTCTCAAGATGCGTCTTAGGTCAGAACCAAGATGGACCACCAGCTCTGATACCACTTGTAACGCCCCGACCGCCCACAGCTAATGGGCCACCTACGCCCACTCTCTCGGCCCGTGGGCCCCATCCCGTTGCAACGGTCGGTGCGTTAATTTTCCATGGCTCAAAAACATTGTTTACTAACCCTGCAATCACCACATGACCTTTCCCCATGCTTTGGACTCACTCACACGGTATCGTGAATCACTTCCCAAGAGGTCACCCATCCTTTCACTACTCCAGCATAAGCACGCTTAACCCTGGAGTTCTAAATGGATATGTGACAGAAAAGGTAAGTGCACTTTGGTGACATAGGTAGTCAAATCAATTCTCTTAAGCCTTTTCACATATCACAACTCGGGATGTTACAGTAACCCTGCCTAGTTTTGCAATCAACCAAAACTACCCGAGTTGGACCATGAGAAGCTTGTGATGGAGAAAGACCAACCAGAGCTCGAAGGGGAGTTTAGAGACTATCTCTCTCCATCAACTGGCCATGAGGAGTATTCTAGTCAAGCCAAGACCAGTCCAATTTGTGGGGTTACAAGAGATGTTCAAAGAATTCACTTTCTCGGTCATATCGGTTCATGGAGGCCACCGGATGATCAAATCAAGTTCTTGTTCCTCCTTGGTGAACCAATGCATTCTTATATGAAGCCTAAATCAGAATTACATACCAAGATGTCTAAAAAATCTTATGGCAATGTTTTAGATCAATGAGTCCAAAGAGAAGTCTACATTCCTAGTTTTTAAGTTTCTTAATTTCTACACTTTATCTTTTCATTTCTACAACTTGTAAGTCCTATATAAAGGGATGCACGAACAAAATAATATTCATTCACTCTTTTCATCAAAAACTTTCCAGAAAGCTTGTGAATCCTTGTTCATCTTTGAAGACTGATTGCTAAAGAGTTCATTCTCTAATTGCAAAACTTGTCTTTGATCTCAAACATGATTCATTCTCTTGATCTTAGACACATCTACACAAGATCTGATCAGTTCATAGATCATTTCTGAAGATTCAATCAATTACATCCATCATCATCAAAACCAACTCATATCTCTCTCAAACCATCTGATCTTCCTTCAAAAGAATCAGGGACAAAAAGATCTCGTCCTAAGGGATTCATCACTCAAGCTCGATGATGTTGTAGTTCCTCGATCATCAAAACCAACAACATAAGGAGGCATATCTCTCACATTGTCAAGAAGATAAAATTCTTCAGTCATGTGATGTGATACCTTTGTGTGTATAATAGCATCACAAAGTATGTTACCTGAAAGCTTATCTGAACCACCACTCAATTTCCCTTATTGTATGCTTTGAGTTATTTTGTTCCATTGCTCAGGTGTGACCTCTAAAGAAACATGACACGTTCATGGCCAAGGAAGAGGAGTTAGACAAGACATTACTTGATCTATGCAAACAAGTACTTAAGGAGGATGGGCCCATGAATAGAGAAAGGACAAAAAGGATTCATGGAGAGGTTGTGGCCCTTGTGAGAAAGATTGATAAGAAAGAAGAAATAAAAGAAAAGGCCCAAGTACAATTTGTTTATACTTGTCTCTTGGCTTTAGGCAGAATTCAGCAATCGAACCAAGTTAAATTGGGGCGATCACTCTATGATCTAAGCAAGTTCGTGGATGCTCCATCACTAAACCGTTCAATCCAAATATCCATTCGGTCAACCCATTTATTGATTAAACCAAGAAGTTTGATCGACCGAGAAAGTGAAATAGTCCAAGGAATGTTCGTCAACCAAAGCGAGTTTTTCCAAGTCAAACCGTGTTTTCTACTTAGTCTTTGATCAAGCATTTGTTTTCAGTTTTTTTTTTATTTCTCATTGCCTTATATATAAAAGGACTGTGTATTTCTTGAAAACGAAGTTTTTTTTATCCTTTTGTAATAAACCGAGTGAAAGTCGTTCTTGATTGTCGGTCTGTCATATCTAGCCATTGACATGGCTGAAGATTTTATCATATCCAAAGGAGAATCCATTAAAGGGTAAAAAAGACAAAAATTCCACAAGCTTCTGTGTAACATTTTACTCCAGCCATCCTTCTCTTCAGTGCTAGTAGCCCCTCGCCATGGACCTATCAAACATCAATCTATGCAAATGCATTCTGTAGGCCAAGTGTTATTCCATCGTATCAGTGTACACTTGCTTGATCTGTATCATTTACTCTTACCATTTCTTATTCTCACCATCTTCTTATCTTTCTCTGTCTGCCTATTCTAAGGGAACCAAGTCACTTGGTTACTTACAAGAAAATAGAAAAAAAAAGAGAAAAGAAAAACAAAATTAAATAAAAAAATCAAGGAAAAGAAAAGAAAGATCGAGGAGAAAACCGATCTCAAGTTGGTCAATTGGTTCCCACAGAACACCTTTCAAGTATTTATCTTAAACACTTCTTCCTTAAGTTGATTGAGACATTGGCCACTGATTTGATATTGTTTGGTCCTTGGGAACTGTAACGCCCTCAGACCATCCTAGGCCGGACTAACCTGAAACGACCCGCGAATGTCACAAGTATAGCTCGCCGAATCAGATTGACCATGAATCAAGAAGAAATCAAGACTCTCGACCAACCCATTCCGGTTTGCTTTGTCTTCGAGTCCATGGCTTAAGGCTTTGCAACCCGTACCACGGTCATCGAGTTGTGTTGACCCGGACAAGGTCTTATATCATTCAACACCCAACCACGAATATAAACATTCTTTAATTAATTATAGGTGGAAAGCATCTTACAAAATATTACGAAATATCAAAGTTTGTGCGCACGGCCTAGATCCAAAAGAAAAGAAAAGTAAATGTACATTCGAAAGCTAGTCTTTGCTTATGCTTATGCGACTTCAAATCTACACCGGTCACCTACCGTTCCGCTTCCCTCTAAGCTTCCCACCTACTGGTTACCTGCATAGTAGAAGAGGGCATGAGTAATCGAAATTTACTCAGTGAGTTCCCAAAATAAACAACAACAACCCCCCTTCAGCCCATGCTTAAACAATAAGATACAATCACAAATATATATGCATACAAACAAGCAATACGGAAGAGTAAACGTGCAACTACTAATGCAATGCAACTACTCTCACCACCGAGACCTAACAACACACAAATGCAATATAGAAGCGCTCGTCCATGGGCGTGACCCACTTTCACGTGACGAGTCGTGGAGAGTAGGTACCTCCCACCACTGGAGAATTGGGCTTCTCCCAATCTACCCAAGGGTCGACATCATCGGAGAATTGGGCTTCTCCCAATCTAACCCCGAGATGGCCACACGTTCTAGTCTAGGTGCAACCAACCAGTATGAGGGAGCTCCGCCTCTAACCTTCATGCAATGCACCTAGACAGAACATGCACAACACATACACAAAGACACTAACAATGCATGCAACAAAATCTACACACCCGACAAGAGAGAGTCTCACTCAAATCTCTTGCGGTTCAACACACTACAACGTCTAGATGATTATGCAATCCTACATGCATAAGTAAAACAATATCTAGACAACACAACAAACATAACTATAACATGCATCATATATAAACACTCAAGTATGGGAACTACCAACTCCCATACGCACACACAAACCGCAAATGTAGTTCCAGCTCAAGAACCATCACGGTTCAAGCTCTCTAACCTGCACACACACACGGTTAGCAACACTCAAACAAGTCTTCGGAAACCCACCTGGTTTGATGCCTACAAAGGCTACCTATCACCTCCCGCTAACTCTCCAAAAACGATTAACAAAAGAAACAAAAAAACACTCCTTAACTCTCGGTTTCTCTCTCTAAACTCACCTCTCTCTCTTTAGGGTGATCACTCACGTTTTGGGATGAAGAAAATGAAGGGGAGTGGTCTGGTATTTATCGAGAAGGAGGGCTGAGGCTGGTTGGACAAGTGGATTATGTGCATGGAAAGAAATGGACATGTGTCCCACTCACTAAACTTTCCTTGCAAGCTTCACAAATTCTAAACATTCAAAGTTTGGTCACCAAGTTTACACTCCCTTGCAAGGCAAGTCTCAGATTCTATAAGCCTTGTAACTTGGGAGCCAAGTCTTCTTCCCGTCCAATATGAAATCACCATGTGTACTCGCCACATCACCAATCGCAACCAATAGGTGTGCACCACGTCATCTCTGGTCACCACTTTCTTGCCACGTCTTTAACTCCCAAAATCCTTCTTTTGAATGTGTTTGAGAAGAAAAACGATTTCAAGATGCTCCAATTTCACTTCATTGCTCGAAAATTGCTAATTGGCTCGACCGTTCTTGATTCGACCGCAGCAGACTAGGTCGTCGTCCATCTCTTAATTTCTCCTAGACCAACTTGGTTTTATCACGACCATATGTCCTATTATTACTTCCTCGATTTATGTAGACAAAGATACTCCTAGCTCACACATCTTCAAAATATCGCCTTCGTCTTCGTCGACCTTCATTTTAGATGTATCGACCAAGAACACAGTCTGTCCGGTCCAGACAAAGACTGCTTCGATCAAACCTCTAGTTTTTATCCTCTGAAGTTAAAGCAACTCATGTTTTCTCCATCTGAGAATTTTAATCTCTTCGACCATATCTACTTTACGATATGGTCCTTACATTCTCCCCCTCTCATTAGAATTTGTCCCGAATTCTATGGAGCTGCTGACGTCCCGCTTCATCTTCAAAGAACTCTGGATAGCTCTCGCGAAACCTCTCTTCGCCTTCCCATGTTGTCACCATGCGGTTTTCTCTTCCCCAAAATACTTGAATTTGAGGAATTTCCTGATTCTTCAACCTTCTAAAACGTCTCTCTCCAATTCAGATCAGTCCCTCCGGGTAGGTAAGGTCTTGTCTCAACTCTAGAATCCTCTCTGGCTCGATCAAGTTCGGGTCCTGAATATGCTTCCTCAGCATAGACACATGGAATACTGGGTGCAGGTTCATGTCTTCTGGTACTTCCAAACTTTAGGCTACCTATCCAATTCGTCCAATAATCCGGTATGGACCAATGAAACGCACAGATAACTTCCCGACTTTACCAAAACGATCCTTTCCTTTTCGCGCTGATACCTTGAGATATACCATATCTCCCACCTCAAACCCAACTTCACTCCTCCTTTGGTCGGCATACTTCTTTTGTCGATCTTGTTCTTTCTTCATGTTTGCCCAGAAAACTCGTAGCTTCTCCAATGTTTCCTCAATAATTCCAGTTCCAAACAATCTTCTTTCTCCAACTTCCGTCCAACACAGAGGTGTTCGTCATGGTCTCCCATACAAGGCCTCATATGGTTACATAGCAATACTGGCATGGTAGCTATTATTATAAGAAAGGTCCACCAAAGGTAAGTAGTGCTCCCACGTACCCGCCCAGTCCAGTATGCATAGTCGTAGCATGTCTTCCAATGTTCGGATGGTTCTCTCGGTTTGTCTGTCTGTCTCCGGATGAAAGGCAGTGCTAATGTGTAGCTTCGTCCCCAAGGCTCCTTGTAATGCTCTCCAAAATTCTGCTGTGTATCTTGGGTCTCGGTCAGATACAATGTTGGCTGGTACTCCATGGAGTCTTACAATCTTGTCAATGTAAAGCTCCGCCAATGCCTCCGCCTTGTCTGTGTCTTGGATTTCTAGTAGGTGTGCTACCTTGGTTAACCGGTCCATGATTACCCAAATCGCATTGTTTGATCTTCCTCTTGCTACTGGTAATCCGGTAATCAGATCCATTGATACCGAATCCCACTTCCATTCTGGTACAGGTAGGCTTTGGAGTAGTCCACCCGGTACCTGATGCTCAGCTTTGATTTGTTGACATACTTGACACTGCGCTACCCACTTTGCAACCGCTTTATTCATGCCTGGCCAATGGTAGAACCTTCTCACATCTTTATGCTTCCGGGATGAATGCTCAAGAGAGAATGATGCGCTGTCTTGAGAATCTCATCCCGAAATCCTCATTACTTTGGTATTGTGATCCTCCCATTAAGTAACAATGTTCCATCCTCAGCTACGTGATAACCATTTGCATCAGACCCATCTTCCTCCTTTATCTGCTCCACGATCTTCGTCAAGTATTCATCTTCAGTTTGTGCTTGTCGGATACGCTGAACTAGGCTGGCTTGATTTACTGCTTGCATTCCCAATGGTTCACTTGACTCTCCTTCCAATGCTGCCAAAGTTACCTTCTTGAATTCGTCGAAAAAGCTTTCCAAATCTCTCTCTGAGTTAACCATTTCTCTCCGTCGGTTCAACGCATCTGCGACCATGTTAGCCTTCCCTGGATGGTACTGAATCTGAACATTGTAGTCCGCGATAAATTCCATCCATGTTTTTTGATGTAGATTGAGATCTGCTTGGGTAAACAGTTACTTAAGGCTTTTGTGATCCGTAAATACCTGAACCTTCTCTCCGTAAAGATATGATCGCCATATCCTTATTGCAAAAACTACTGCCGCCATTTCTAAATCGTGTGTAGGGTAGTTTTCCTCATGCTTCTTACTGTCTTGAGGCGTATGCAATCGCTTTGTTCTCCTGCATTAGCACACACCCCAATCCTTCCCGCGACTCATCCATATACACATCGTATGTCTTACCCGGTTGTGGTAAGGTAAGGACTGGTTCCGTAGTCAATGCCTCCTTGAGTTTTTTCTCCGTGTGCTCATCCCACACAAATGGTACGTCTTTTCCGGTTATTCTTGTCAATGGTTTGGCAATTGATGAGAATTCCTTGACAAACCTTCGGTAGTAGCCGACCAACCCAAGAAAACTTCTGATCTCCGGGGCTGTGGTTGGTCGAGGCCATCCTTCTAATACCGCAGAAAATCCTTGCTCGGACACTCTATGACCTAAGAAACAAATCTCCCGCTTCCAAAATCGACATTTGCTAAAATTAGCAAACAACTCCTGGTCTCTAAGTCTTTCGAGTACCTTCCGCAGATGCTCCTTGTGATCCTCCTCGCTCCGTGAATAGATCAGTGTGTCGTTGATAAACATAATCACAAACTGTTCGAGATAGTCATGGAACACTTCGTTCATTAGCCTCATAAACTCTGCTGGCGCGTTTGTCTACCCAAACGGCATTACAACAAACTCGAACTGGCCGTACTAAGTGTTAAACGTTGTCTTCATCACATCTGTCTCTGCTATTGGAATTTGGTGATATCCGAGGCTAAATCTATCTTCGAGAACCAACTTTTTCCTCTCAGTTGATCCAACAATTCATCGATCCTCGGTAAGGGGTAATTATCCTTGATCTTGATATTGTTGATCCCTCTGTAGTCGATGCACAGCCTCATGCTGCTGTCCTTCTTCTTTGCAAACAGAACAGAGCTCCCCATGGTGAAGAACTTGGTCTTATGAAACCTTGTCTAGTAAATCCTCTAACTGCTTCTTGAGTTCTGCCAACTCAGCTGGTGCCATGCGGTAAGGAGCTTTGGAAATAAGTGCAGCACTTGGTTCCAAGTTGATGGTGAACGGATTACTCCTGGGTGGTGGCAATTCCGTCAACGCCTGAAACACATCTTCAAACTCTTAGACTACCGGAATGTATTCTATCCTCAACTCATTTCCTGACTCTTCTCCAATATAAGTTAGTGAAACCAAGTAGACCTCGCCGTCTAGAAATGCTTTCTCCGCTCTCATTGCCGTTACAAACATCGCCGAGACGCTAGGCCTGATCCCATGATATGCCAATGCCACTTGTTGGCCGTCTTCAAACAGAACTCTTCCTCTTGCACAGTCCAACCATGCCCGGTGCCTCGACAGCCTATCCATCCCTAAAATAACCTCAAAACCCTCTAAGGGCATAACTACTAGGTCGGCTAAAAGGGTTTCATGGTGGATCACAATGGGAACAATCAACAACACCCTCTCAACTTTCAAGGTTTGGCATCTAGGGGTTAACACCGAGATATCAATAACACGAGTCACAAGGGTTCCTACAAACCTAGAGGCTACTACTGGTTTCACAAAGCTATGGGTGGCTCCCGAATAAAACAAAACAAAAGCAGGGGTTCCACCAACCATCAATGATCCTAAAATAAGATCAACACACTAGCATTCATCCCGAACGCTAACACCATAAACTACTAACTACTCAACAATAAATTAAACACGCAAAAGAAAGAGTTAGAACTCAAACAAACCTGTCACAGGACCCCTCGACTGTCCTGGAGCACTGGATGGAGTTCCCTCCATTTCCAGAGCATATAGTCTTCCTCCGGGTGCAGGACGGCCGGCCGGGTGTTCATTGGTCGGTCGGGTCGGTTGGGTATGCGCAAACGTTCCTCCTCCTTTTCCAGGACGACGCACAATACAATCATTGGTGAAGTGATTCTCTCCACATATGTAGAATGTAACTAGTGCCTTCCAACTTGACTTCTCAATGGTTGAGTCGGTACATTCACGAGAGTAATGTCCCAGTCGACCACACGTGTAGGAGTTCACTTGTGCTCTTGGTGTATTTCCTTGTCGCTTGAACTGACCCTTTCTTCCTTTTGTTAGGCTGATTCGTAACCTCCTCTCCTGACCGACTGGACGGCGGCTTGGGGTTTGTCCCAGTCGTAACTATTGACCCACGCTCAACTGTTACCATTTCTTCCACGTTGACTGCTTTCTCTACCAATTCGAACAAACTTTCAAAGTTGACAGCTTGTAGATGAATCCTGATCTCTGGCCTGAGAGCACGTAAGAATTTACGAACTAATAGTGCTTCTTCTCCGTTCCCATACTAGATATATTGGCTAAGCTTGAGGAATTCTGCTTCATACTCCCTTACACTCCTTCCCCCTTGTTCTAGTCGAAGAAAAGCCTGCTCCATTATGTCTCTTGCTTCTGGAGGAAAGTACTTCCTCTGAAACTCCCTCCTGAATGCATCCCAATCCATATCGGCTGCTCCTTGTCTTCGAGTAAGGTTCTCCCACCATGACATTGCATCGCCCTTCAAGTAGTACACGACTACATCTTTCTTGAATTCGTCCGGACATTTGGTTGCCATGAAGTTCTTCTCTACACGTCGTATCCATTCATCAGCTTTAAAGGTATCCGCTTCTCCTTCAAACCTGTTGGTACCCATGCTCTTCATTGTAAGGACATACTTCAGGAAGTCTGGTTGCGGTCTACTTTCGGACTTGGGGTGACTTTTTTGTTTAAGACTTTAGCCAAGAGATCATGCACCATGGATAAAGTAGGGTCCGCTGGTCTATTCCCATCTACTGGGGCTGGTGCAGCCGCTTCTGCTAGTCCTAGGTTGTTTCTCCTTGAAGTAGATCCTGCTGAGTCCATATGAGTTGAATGGGGTCGCCGCGGTCCAACGAATGGTTCTGATTCTGCACGTTGAGAGTGGGATGGTGATACTGTTAATCTCCAAGCTCTCGGATGTACATTCTCCTCACTGTGTGCACATCCCATTCCTTCAATAGGCCTAGGTCCACTGTCGCCTGTCTGATTTGCCAAATCCAGAACATACCAAAAGTTTTTGTAGTTTGCGTACCTCGACCCATCATGACCCGACGTTCCGAATGACCCGCCTGTTCCTGATCCTTGGTTCGACATCTGCACAACTATAAGGGTTAATCCTAAATTTTCCCGAAGGACTAATCCTAATTTCTATTCCTAATACCCCTAAGCAGAACATACCGGTTTCCTAATTTGGCATAAGCGACTCATTTTGACTCAATAAAACATTAAAACGTTGAGGCTTATGAGCATGATCAAGAACGATGCTCTGATACCACAATTTGTAACACCCCCGGACCGTCCTAGGCCGGACTAACCCGAGACGACCCGAGAATGCCACAAGTATAGCTCACCGAATCAGATCAACCAAGAATCAAAAAAAAATCAAGACTCTCGCCAACCCATTCCGGTTTGCTATGTCCTCGAGGCCATGGCCTAAGGCTTTGCAACCCGTACCACGGTCATCGAGTTGTGTCGACCCGAACATGGTCTTATATCATTCAGCACACAACCACAAATATAAACATTCTTTTATTAATTATAGGTGGAAAGCGTCTTAAAAATATCACAAAATATCAGAGTTTGTGCGCACGGCCTAGAGCCAAAAGAAAAAAAAGAAGTAAATGTACATTTGAAAGCTAGTCCTTGCTTATGCTTATGCCACTTCAAATCTACACCGGTCACCTACAGTTCCGCTTCCCTCTAAGCTTCCCACCTACTAGTTACCTGCATAGTAGAAGAGGGCATGAATAATCGAAATTACTAACTGAGTTTCCAAAATAAACAACAGCAACCCCCCTTCAGCACATGCTTAAACAATAACACACAATCACAAATAAATATGCATACAAAGAAGCAATGTGGAAGAGTAAACGTGCAACTACTAATGCAATGCAACTAGTCTCACCCCCAAGACCTAGCAACACACAAATGCAAACTAGACTCAATCCTAGACTCAACAACACAAAAACAAACAAACAAAGCGCTCAAAGGACGGAGCCAAATGCCACACATCCCGGGATCCCTTCACACCACGGATCCTAACTCTCCCCCCCCCTGAACACTCCCGACCACAAACACCAGATTCACATGGTCAGAAAACATCACTCTGGGAATTGGGCTTCTCCCAATCTAACCCGGGCCGCATCGTCATGCAGCGCTCGTCCATGGGCGCGACCCACATTCTCGTGATGAGCCATAGAGAGTAGGTACCTCCACCACTGGAGAATTGGGCTTCTCCCAATCTAACCCAGGGTCCACATCATCGGAGAATCAAGCTTCTCCCAATCTAACCCCGAGATGGCCACACGTTCTAGTCTAGGTGCAACCAACCAGCATGATGGATCTCTGTCTCTAATTTCCATGCAACGCACCTAGACAGAACATGCACAACACACACACAAAGACACTAACAATGCATGCAACAAAATCTACACACCCAACAAGACAGATTCTCACTCAAATCTATTGCAATTCAACACACTACAACGTCTAGATGATTATGCAATCCTACGTGCATAAGTAAAACAATATCTAGACAACACAACAAACATAACTATAACATGAATCATAAATAAACACTTAAATATGGGGACTACCAACTCCCATACACACACACACACATAAACAACAAATGTAGTTCTATCTCAAGAACCATCACGGTTCAAGCTCTCCAACCTGCACACACACACAGTTAGCAACACTCAAACATGTCTTCGGAAACCAACCTGGTTTGATGCCTACAAAGGCTACCTATCACCTCCCGCAAACTCTCCAAAAATGATTAACAAAAGAAACCAAAAAACACTCCTTAATTCTCGGTTTCTCTCTCTAAACACCCCTCTCTCTCTCTCTCTAGGGTGATCACTCACGTTTTAGGATGAAGAAAATGAAGGGGAAGGGTCTGGTATTTATATAGAAGGAGGGCTGAGGCTGGTTGGACAAGTGGATTATGTGCATGGAAAGAAATGGACATGTTTTCCACTCACCAAGCTTTCCTTGCAAGCTTCCCAAATTCTAGAACATTCAAAGCTTGGTCACCAAGTTTACACTCCCTTGCAAGGAAAGTCTCAGCATCTAGAAGCCTTGTAATTTGGGCGCCAAGTCTTCTTCCTGTCCAATGATAAAATGCCATGTGTACTCGCCACATCACCAATCGCAACCAATGGGTGTGCGCCACATCATCGCCATGTTATTTCTGGTCACCATTTTATTGCCACGTCATCAACTCCCAAAAGCCTTAATTTGAATGTGTTTGAGAAGAAAAAACATTCCAAGAGGCTCCCATTCCACTTCATTGCTCAAAAATCGCTAATCGGCTCGACCTTTTTTGATTCGACCGCAACAGACTAGGTCATCGTCCATCTCTTGATTTCTCCTAGACCAACTTGGTTTTATCACGACCATATGTCCTATTATTACTCCCTTGAGTTATGTAGAAAAAGATACTCCTAGCTCACACATCTTCAAAATATCGCCTTCGTCCTCATCGGCCTTCATTTTAGATGTATCGACCAAGAACACAGTGTGTCCGGTCAAGACAAAAACTGCTTCAACCAAACCTCTAGTTTTGATCCTCTCAAGTAAATGCAACTCATGTTTTCTCCATCTGAGAACTTTGATCTCTTCGACCATATCTACTCTAAGATAGGGTCATTATAGGAACTCTTGAAAACGCTTTGGTTCTAAACATTGGAGATTGAGGTTTTTTTTTAATGTGTTTTCTAAGTTATCTCAGGTGTAAACAAGATGTAGATGGAAAAAGAGAACCAGATATAGTATTTAAGTTGGACAACAACAATTACTGATGGAAACTTTACTGGTAGAAATAAAGGTTGATGAAAACATATCTAGAACTCATTCACCAATGGACTGATGAAGTTCATGGCGGAACACAGCCAACGAGAAATATCAGTCGAACCAGATATGATCAGCCCGAAAATTACATAGTAGGGATGCCAGTTCATCTATTAGGAGCCACAAGAGAAGTTGTCGAACTAGAGAACCATGTGGTACAACACAAGATGGTTTGGGTGGTATCAAACTGAAAATTCCACATTTCCATGGCAAAACGATTTGGATGAGTAGCTTGAATGGGAAAAAAATGATTGAGCTTGTGTTTGATTTCCAACACTATAGTGAAGCCAACAAAATAAGAGTAGCAGAAACTGAGTCCTATGATTATTCTATCAACTGGTGGTATCAGTTGGTAACCAGCAGAAGAAGGAATGGAGAGCAGCCTGTTGAGACCTGGTCTGAACTTAAGTCCATCATAAGGAAGATGTTTATACTGAGACATTTTCACCAAGAGCTTCACAAAAAGATAACAAGGTTGATCCAAGGATGCCGGAATGTGGAAGACTATTTCAAAGAGATAGAAAATTTGATAATTAGCACTGATATCACTGGAGACCGTGAATAACGATGGCTAGGTTCATGGCTGGATTCAGTCATGATGTACAAGATAAGCATTAGATGCAGCACTATGTCAATCTTGAGGAGATGCTTCACAAAGAAATTTTGGTCGAGCAACAACTCAGAAGAAGAGGTCCAACAAGACAATCTTGTGGAGGATCATGTTCTCTCCCTTCTTTTCAAAAATAACAGAAGTTTTTCACTAGAGCAAGTATTAGTCTAGTCCCTCTCCTATGGACAAAGACAACAAAGGAATACCTGAGGCAACTACTACTCAAACTCTTTATGTTAAGTGTTTCAAATGCCATGAAAAGGGGCACTGTGCCAACGAATGTTCAAATAAAAAAATATGATTCTGTTGCAAAATGGGGATTATGAAACTGAAGTGGAGGTGAGATACTGTATTCAGAAGAGTCAGGGGATGAGCATGAAGAATTAGCGGCTAAAGGAGAGCTTTTAGTGGCTACACGATCATTAAGTTTGCAGCAAAAGGTAGAATGGCATGAGCAAAAGGAAAACCTTTTCCACACTCATTGTGTGGTACAAGGGCAGGTTCATATCATTATTGTGGATGGAGGAAGATGTGATAATGTGGCGAGTGAGACCATGGTAAAAAATCTTGGCTTGAAAGAAAGCAAGCACCCAAGATCGTAAAAACTTCAATGGCTCAACAATGATGGAGAACTCAAAGTCAGCAAGAAAGTGATGCTTCCTATTCCTGTTTCAAGTATCAAGATGATATCCTATGTGATGTGGTTCCTATTGAAGCCGGATATATCCTTCTTGTTCGACTTTGGCAGTATGAACTCAAGGTGAATAATAATGTTTTCTCCAATCTTTACTCTTTTGAACATCATGGCAAGAATATTATGTTGGTTCCTATGACACCTATAGAAATACTTAAAGATTAAATGCGTTTGAAACAACATGGGGAACAAGGTTAAACATCTCAGCAACGTTTGATAGCAAGACCATCAAACCGACCAACTTCTTCGGCAAATCAAGTGTGGTTAAGAAAACTCTCTTCTCTAATCAATCCTCTCTATTGTTAATCTCTAAGGATTCACTAACGAGTTTTTATAACCTAACACTTGAGATTATAAGAACATGTAAGCCCCTTGCATGGATTTGAGGATGTTTTCCAGATGATAATTCAATGGAGTTGCTACCTTTTGAAGAGATTGAACATCAGATCGACATCGTACCTAGAGCTTCGTTTCAAACTGAGTAGCGTATAGGAGAAACACTGTGCAGACCAAGGAGCTTGAAAGGCAAGTGGGCAAGATAATGGATATGGGACTGATACGAGAGAGCATAAGCCTTTGTTCCATGTCAGCTGGCTTGCACCTAAGAAAGATGGAAGCTGGAGAATGTGTGGCAACGGCAGAGCCATCAACAATATCTTAGTCAAGTATCAGCATCCTTTTCCTAGGGTACATGATATGCTTGATGAATTATTTGGGTATTCCTTATTCTCTAAGATTGACTTGAAAAGTGGATATCATCAAATCAGAATGAAAGAAAAAAGAGGAATGGAAAACCACATTCAAGACTAAGCAAGGGTTGTATGAATGGCTTGTAATGCATTTTCAGTTGACAAATGCACCTAGTAATTTTATGGATTTGATGAATCATGTTCTGAGATTATTCATAGGACGGTTTATTGTTGTATACTTTTATGATATCCTTGTGTATAAAAAATGCTTAATGATCATGTTTAACATCTTAGGTCGGTCCTTGAATTGTTCAGAAACGAAATACACTATGAAAAATGCACTTTTGGAACAGATAAACTAGTCTTCTTAGGTTTTATTGTAGGTGCTGAAAGGCATAAGAGTTGATGAGGAGAAGGTGAAAGCAATCCAGGAATGGCCAAGTCTAACTAACGTGAGTGAAGTAGAAGCTTCCATGATCTAGCAGGATTCTACCGATGGTTTTCCCGTGACCTCATCACCATTGCTGCACCCCTGAATGAGGTGATTATAAAAAGTTCGTTTCAAGTTGGGTGAATAGCAAAAGAAGATATTTCAGACATTGGAGGGAAGTTTACAACTGTACCTCTTCTTACCTTGCCAAATTTCTTAAAGACTTTTGTTATATAATTCGATGCCTCTGGTATTGGTATAGGTGTTGATTTGATGCAAGAAAAATAATCCCATTGCTTTTTGAGTGAGGAACTAGGTGGAGCAACCTTGAAAAATTATGACAAGGAGCTCTATGCTTTGGTCTGGGCCTTGCAAATTTGGCATCATTGCCTATGGACCAGGAATTGGTCATCCACACAGATAATGAGTCTCTAAAGTATCTTAAGGGCCAGGAGAAGTTGAAAAAAGACATGCTAGGTAGGTTGAGTTCACATAAACGTTTCTTATATCATTCTCTACAAATAAGGTAAGGAAAACATTGTCGCTGATGCACTCTCTAGGACGTATGTTCTCTCTTCTACTCTAGATGTTAAGTTTTTGGGTTTGAGCGAAGCAAAAATTACTATGAGTATGATCGGGATTTCAAAGAGTTGTAGCAATCTTATGATAAGATTTTTGGGAACCAAAATTCACAGAATCGATTTCGTAAACAGAGGAAAGCAAACATTTCTCTATTTTCCCTAAGGATTCGGTTATCTGCTAAGCCAACGATAAGTGATCAAATTATGATAAACAGACAAACTGACATAATCGAAATAGAGAGAAAATTAGGGGGTGATCTTATTTTGAATCTGCGTATGAGCGTTGCAACAAGAAAAAGGCTTTGGCCGCAAGACCTGTAGTGTGTTCTCTAGTTTTAGCCACCTAAGACCTTAAAAATTAGTTGAGTTGCAGCTCAATAACAAAAGCGAAAATTCCCCAAATTGCTATAAGTGCTGAAGGTGCTATGAATATTATCCTATCGTCTTGGTCCTCTTTACATATGCCTCCAAGGTCAGCCATTATACCCATTATGCCTCCAATTTGAGTTTATCTTTTTGAAAACTTTTCCTTATCTTCTTGATCTCCATGTTTATCTTAGAAGTTTTGTATTTATCCTTTTTCACATTTATTTTTACCTTAATTGGATAAACCGTCGTTGTACTTTGGACATATATTTTTTTTAAATATAAGTGGGCTTTTGTCGCGTTTTACGCCTCTCGGGCCGTTTTACAACTTAAATGTTTTTACGATTACCTTCGTAGGAATTGGTGAACCTATGGAATGATGGAAATCAATCATTTAATCTAGAAGACAATGCTTTTAAGTAGACCATCATCATCTTTGACGATTGATTCAAAATTTTACTAGAAAACAAGTCTTTATTGTTTTTATCGTAAAATCTCAACTAATACAAAAGTTGAGATGAAATGAAAGATATTTTGATCGAGATTCAAAATAGAACACAGTGAGAGGCTCACTGTGATTCAGAGAAGTTGTGTTGCGATGTGTGGGAGAGGAAAAAACTCTGGAGGCGGTGAGACATCTTGTAGCGATGAGAGCTCATGCGTGGCGATAAGAGCTCATGCATGGTGATGAGAGCTCATCCGTGGAGATGAGAGCTCATGTGTGGCGATGAGAGCTCATGTGTGGCAACGAGAGCTCATGTGTGGCGATGAGGGCTCATGTGTGGCGATGGTGGCTCATGTGTGGTGATGAGCGCGCATGTGTGGCGATTAGAGCTCATGGGTGGTGCAGCGATTAGAATCATTGTGTGGTGATGAGAGCTCATGTGTGGGGCGATGAGGATCTCCTTGTGGCAATGAAAGCTCTGTGAGGGTGATGAGAGCTCGAGTGTGGTGATTAGGAAACTTGTGTGTGGCAATGGGAAGCTGTGTGTGGCGATAAGAGAGTGTGTGGGGGTGATGGGAGGAGTGAGAAAAGTGTTGGTTCCTTTCATTCGTTCTCATTCTCTCCACTGATCGCTTTGTAATCTTCCAGAACTATGTAGTTTGTTTTAAGCAATTTTTTCCGTATATATTCTCCGAAAGCCATTTTCCGGAAGATGATCTCATAGATTTTCATATGAGGTTTTTCCGTGGAAACTTTTTGAATTTTGTTTTACGGAATATTGTTTTTTAAGACTTGTCATTTATTGTAATAACCTTAAGAAATAATGTTTTCCTATCTTTTCATGTTTGGATAAAACTCTTTCTTTTTCTTGTCTGAGATGGAAAACACAGAGCTTTGTTCTTGTATCCTTATTTAAATAGGCACGGCTTATGTGAGATCTAGTTCATTCAACATTTCTGACTCGTATTTGTTTAAGGATTATTTTCCTGCAAGATTTTATCCGTTGATTTCGTCTTGACCGATTTTTATCCCAACATTTAGCTCTCCAACTCGTTAGAATTTCATGATGATCTTGTGAGGTGTTGGTAGGAATGTTAGTCATGTTAGGCAGAAATTAATGGCTAAAATTCCGTGGGTAAAATGATTTTCACCGAAAGCTATAGTAGATTTTCTTCCTTTTTCTCTTCTATAAGTATGGAGTTAGTTACCATTCTTTCTCGCTCACACTAATTTCTTCAAGAACTTCTCCTATGGTAGAAATTATTTGTCACTTCTCTCTTTTTGTTATTATTTCAACTAGTAGAAGTGAGACTATGAGTACTTCACATTCCATTCATAATACCGAAACTTCCTTTGTTGAACCACCTCGTTTCGAAGAAGAGGCTGGCGAGACGAATGATGAAGTGATTACAAAAGTGGAGTACGTACTGCACTCTATTGATCCATAATAGGCCGTGTCATACTGGCTAAATACTTATGGTATTAGACCCCCTCCACCACCCTATCTGTGGTCTCTGGAGAGACCTCACACCAGGGGGAAATTTTACGAGGGACCAAGCAAAAGAATTTACGCATTTCTTAGGACCATCCGAGATTTCTGTTGGGTTCCGGACAATGTAAAGTTTTGTTTACCAAGATATGGGAGATTGCCGAGACTCCTCCTCCTTGTTACTTCACGTGTTTCAAAGCTAAGCATTTGCACAATCATTTGTGGTTTCCTATCCCGAAGATAATAGTTCAAACTATGAATTGTTTCAGGGTGTCGATCAGTCAAATCAGCCCTCGTGGTTTGCAAAAATTCATAGGGATACGGGCTTTGAGTTATGAGCGTGGATTAAACTTTTTGTCGATTATCTGGAAGGCCTTTTGTTTTTGGCTAGTCGTGAGAAGAAGCTTTCTTAGTGCCTTAGACCAAAAAGAGATATGGCGATAATTGGTGAATTTGCCTCAAACGAGAAGCTGTGGTGAGACTTCTAATTTTTCGTTCATATAAACAGTCCCTCTGCTGCGAAAGAGTGCATTCCTGTTTTTAGGTGCAAATTGCGTCGGAAGGGTATCATAGTTGGATATCCTTATGTTTTTCTTTTCAATATAATCTAACTTGAGTTTGTTTCTTTTTTTTATGCAGTATGCGATCCCATTCTTCCGTTCCCAGAGGATTTGCTTGTTGTTAAAGACATTCTATGTGGCAGTCCATTTTACTGGGGTTATTTCCTCTTGAAAGAGTTCACGCAGCGCTTGCGTATCCTCAATATCGATTTCAACCCGATCCTTCGGTTCACAAAAAATAGGAGCCGGCCATGGATGAATTTTCCCCGTACAAAGTCCGTTTGGAAAGGGAGAGGTCTCCTAAGAATAATCATGTCGCTGTTCAAGAGGACAACACTGATGTTCTCGAGGCACCACTTCCTGAAGAACACTGGTTCCAACATAGTTTCCCCGATCATGCTAACGGAAGTGGCACCGTTCAAACACCCCTCCCGGTATTTAGTATTGATAGTACCGACGTCAATACTGCCTTCTTTGCTTTCTCTTGGACATCCTTTTGATCAGCCCTTGACTGATAACAGGGGTTTCGGCTCAAAGAAATTCACGGAAGCCGCTCGCATGTGCATGGGGGTAAGTTTGTGTGTTTCTACCTTTGTCCTTAAGTTTCCTCCAAGCTTATCAGTCTCATTTTCTCTCAGGGTCTTAGTGTGCTGAACGAGGCCCTTTTGGCAAGTCGTTTTGAAATGTTGATGTCACGGTTAAGAGCTGAAGCTACCGAGAAGGAGTTCGGCCATTTGAAGAGCGAGACTGAAGCCGAGAGAAAAGAGCAATCTTCTTGTGAGGCCGAGGTGGAGAGAAAATACGCCTCTAGTCTCCGCCGTGCTCAGAGAAAAGGAAGATGGAAGGTGGCTTTGATTTTCCATGATCATTCATCTCAGATTGCGGCTGATCTTGGGGAGATGGAAAAGGTCAGAAATCTTTAGGCAATTTCATGAGTGTTGAGGGTCTGCTGGAGCCTTGATGTTTTCGAATCCTTTACTGCTCGTGGGGAGCCTGACATGGTGTGTTTATTGTTCTAGCTGGATATGAACATCTTAAACAATTAACTATCAAATTAACTATAATCTTAACACACAAATAAAACTCTTGCCAAAAGAGATCAAGTGTAGTACTTAGGGATCGAATCCACAGAGAACAATGACACACAACAGATTTCTTATTTCTAAAGACTAAGCAAGGTAGATATATATATATATATATATATTAGTAGCAATTAATCAATTTAAGGAGATATTCCTTTATCAGGAGGTATAGATGAATATGGAAATATGATAATAATGCAAATATGAAAATATACTACTAAACTAACTAAAAGCAAATAAGTATGCTAGACCTAGGGTTTCAAGCTTAATGAATTATAGGTAATAGGAAGCACGGAAATGTAAATATTCTAGAACTCAAATATTAACTATTTTGACCCTTTTAACTCTAACTCTCGTATGCAAGCAAAAGGAAAGACCATCGATCGACGGCTAGTGCCTTACGTTGCTCGATGGTGAAATCAGAAGAAAGTGTGAACGAGATTTGATATGTTCACCAAGCTATTTAGACCAGCTCTCGCACGCGGCTAACAACCTAGTTCAATGGAGTCTATTCTAAAACAAAACCTACTCTCGTAGTCGTCCATGTCCTACTTTCGAGATCCTAGTTAGCTACTCTAAAATGCAAGTGACATGGGTGTGTTTTTATTGTTCTATAAGTGTATAAACATCCTAAACAATTAACTATCAAATTAACCCTTAATCCTAACACACAAAATAATACTCTTTCCAAGAGAGATCATGTGTAGTACTTAGGGATCAAATCCATAGAGAACAATGATACATAATAAATTTCTTATTTCTAAAGACTAAGCTAGGTAATTATATATATTGGTAACAAGTAATCAGTTTAAGGAGATAGTCCTTATTAGAAGGTACAAATGTTAATTGTGTAAATATGGAAATAAGATAATAGACTAACTAGATGCAAATGTAAATATGATAGATCTAGGGTTTCAAACTCAATGAATTATAGGGAATAAGAAGCACGGATAAGTACATATTCTAGAACTCAAATATTAACTATTATGACCCTTTTAACTCCTACTCTCGTATGAGAGCAAAAGGAAAGACCATTGATCGACAGCTAAGGCCTATGTCAATCGACGTTGAAATCAGAAGGAAGTGTGAACAAGATTTGATATGTTCACCAATCCAATTAGACCAGCTCTCGCATGCGCCTAACAAACTTATTCAATAGAGTCTATTCTGGCATAGAACCTACTCTCGTAGTCGTCCATGTCCTACTTTAGAGATCCTAGTTAGCTACTCTATAATGCAAGCATTAAGCACAACTCAATTGATGGATATTAACTTAACCTAGCAATCCATCTTTTGGGGTAATCCATGTTTGTTATCATTCAACCCTAAATCTAGTTGATAACTACTCAGACATAATTAAAGTAAGAATAATAGTCGGAATATAATGCATAAATATGTGGGGTTCCAATACAAATCTCCCTAAGGAGTTATGAATCTTCTTCCCTAAATAAATTCTAAAACTATAATGGAATGCTGGTGCACACAATCTGCCACGGGCACACCGCGCTATCTCCTCTCTGGTGTAATACATAAAGTATAAATATAAAACCCTAAAATCTAGGTCAAAACTCGTCCATGGATAATATTTTAATCTTGTGTCTTGTCTCTAACTTGGGATTAAATCGGTTGTCTGCGATTTGGACGTCGACCGATGGCAGATGTGAAACATCGATCGACCTTGGTCATGTAACAGCGGTCGACGCTAAGGTTGTGTTGTCGATCAATGGCTATCTTGTACTTCGACTCTGTAAATGATCAGCTACGGATTCTTCTCTTCTGAATGCTCCAAAAGCTACAAGTATCTCCATATGTCTCCAAAACGTACCTTGACCTGTAAAGACCTGAAAAGGTAGCCTAGACACACATAATATACCCTAAATGGGGCCTATAACTTGGCATAAACTAGTAATAAATAGGCTATATCAACTCCCCCACACTAAACTTTTTGCTTGTCCACAAGCAAACAAGCATGTGAAAGAGGTCTTGAAAAGCGAAGATTCACATAATGTCTAAGTATAACTGTCACCTTACTTTATTACAACCACATCCTATCAAGTCAATCACAGAGAAATTTTATATACCCTATCCTATTATAGCAACGAAATCCATTATACCAACAACTTAGTAAATACTAATCCGACTCACCCCTCTACTGATTTCATTTCTTTGCATAAAATAAAAGTGCAGGCTTTACCTCGGGAGTATCAATCAAAGAACACATGGACACTTACCTCTACAAGTATCTGAACACACATGTAGTCTTTTCTTATCCCTTTCCTCTCTCTCTTCTCACTTCTTTTCTGTCAATGTCTCCCTTCGTTTGAGGGTGTCAATTTATTTTTTAATTGACTGAGATATTTGGATAGCTTCCATGAATCAAGCTCTAATGGTTGTAGCTACCAGATCATGTTCACTTCTTTTTGACCTTTATCTCTTTCTAGGATCATATAAACCAAGCTTTAATAGTTGTAGCCACCAAATCTTGTTCGAGTCATTTTTTAATCTGAAGGGGAGAGAGAGGAGAATCAGAAGAACACAAACTTTTAACTTCCAGACTTGCAGAAGGAATCAAATCCAGTGTATACCAAATCCCAAAGCAAGGAAATAATGTCAGGATTAGTGTTGGAAATCAGCTTTGGTTCCTTCAAACTTTCTTAAGCAATTGTGATATAGTGGCATGATGATCCATTTTGGTATCTCTAGTAATCTCTACAAACAACCTTCTAAGAATGATGCTAAAGTGTGGTTAGTCAATAATATATCTTGATCATAGTCCTCTTCTTGACTCAATAATATTTTTTGAAAAACTTATATATAGATAGTAAATAAAACTCAAAACAATAAAATAGCATTAGCGAACCTTCCCCAGACTTAAATTACACTGTCCCCAGTATAATCTACCCATGATTTGTTAGGAAAAATCAAATCATAAGTAAATAACTTAAGCAGAAAACTCAATACCTCTCCCTGTACGAGAGTGTCCATCGATGATAGTCGGGTTTGGTCGATTGATAGTCGCGATCCATTGTTGACCGATGGTGCCTTTATGGTGTCGATCGATGGTGGACTCAAGTAGTTTGTTAAGATAAAGTAAAACTCAAAAATAAGTAGTAGTATAAGTAAAAACTAAATAAAAACTTACTAAACAGTGGGTTGCCTCCCACTCAGCGCTTGGTTATAGTCTTAAACTCGACGTATTGAAATTTCAGACTATAATGGAGGTGGATCAACACTTGGAAAACAAGTGGCTACATCTTCTTTGCTCTTCTGACACCATGAACCAACGAAGTTTCTCATTGCCTCATCTCCTCTGACTTTCTCATTCTTTATGATCTCCTTATTAACCTCCACTGAATGCATTCTCCTTTGTAGATTCTCAATACTACGCTGTAGAATTCTAAGTTTGGCAGCTGCAGTCTCTGACACATCCTTCAATTTCTGAGAAATATCTTCCTTCATTAGGCTCTGAGAGAAAGCAATCTCATTGAACCTGTCTTCCAAATTTGTTTTCTCAGGTTTTAAGAATTTAAGAAAGAGTAATCTCACTGAACTTGTCTTCTATTGTTTTTTCTGCTGCAGACTTTTGTTTGTCGAACTCAGTATCGATCGATGGCATGATGCTGCCGTCGATCGATGGCACTGGGTTTGCTCCAATCACACGCTTTCCTTGAACAATATCTAGATCATGCTTCATCTCATCCATGCGTGTAGTCAAACCGGTGAGGCACTTGTCTATAGGATAGTAGACATCATTAAGCCTCTTGTAGAAATCATCCAATGACATCTCTTGAGCTTTGTATATCTCATTCATGATATCATCAATCTCTGCTCTGCTGTATTTTTCTTTCTTCTTCATGGACATACCGATCTTTTCTACACGTTCACGTAAACATATGTAGCTGTACTCAAAGATAATAGCTCTTTCTGTAACTGCCCTGATATCTTCTTCTTGCACATTCATAATTCTTCCGTCTATAGCTCATGCATTACCATTCTCATCTCTGTAGACGCCATAATCATCTTTCTTTTCCCAATAGAAAATTCTCTTGCCATCAGCATCTTATGCTCTCGTTCCATACTCTACATTACCGTCGACCAATAGGGGGGTTTTCCAACCGATCGATCCTGGGTTTTCTGAACTAAAGTGGTTTCAATCAATGCATGCTCGTTGTCGTCGATCGATGTTTGATTTAGGATAGGCTCGTACTTCTGCTGCTTTCTGTCGATCGATGGCTGTTGCTGTTTTTCAAATAAATTTCCTGCTTCATTAGCCATAACAAGGGCGTCTGCTACATCCTCCTTAGGTATATTTTGAATTCTCCCACATGATCTTGTGCACGATCTTCTGTATCTCTGAAAATTCAAAACTCATCTGGTTTGAGATAACCATCTTCTGTATCTTCTGCACCAAGTAATTGTTCTGGTTTTCGTTTGATGTCGTTCGATGGCCAAGAAATGCCATCGATTGATGCTTGATTATCCACTTTCGCTTTCATTACCCAGCCAGCTTCTTCTAGTGCCAGGCTCCGAGATTCAGTCAGTTCTTCCTCCTTGTAATTCGAATCGTATTCTTCGTAAGCTTCACTGTATCCTTTGTAAGCCTGATGGTTGTCGATCAATGGTGTATGGTGACCGTCAATCAATGCTCGATAATCAGACTTGTGGCAAAAAAGGTTTCCAGCTCCATTAGCCAATGCAAGTATGTCTGCCACATTTTTCTTCGTGACATGTAGAATTATGTCATCCGTAGCTCTTGTGTGACCATCTGGGTTTTTCATAATATCGAACTCTTCTGGTTCTAGATAACCATATTGTCTTTTGCGTTCTGCAGGTGAATCTGGTTCGGTCTCTAAATTCTGAACAATATCGATCGGTCGTGAGTGGTTACCGTCGATCGATGTCAATTCCCTGAGTTGATGGGAAACATTAAAAACACCAGCCTCTTCCATTGCAATCCCTCGGTATTCGATCATCTCGTCTTCTTTGTAATCTTCGTCGTAGTCAAGGTAGGCTGGGTTGTAATCGAGATCTACATGGTAGGTGTTGATAAGTGATATATAGAGTATATTTAGAGTCTTTTATATGCTTTTGGTATTGTTTTAAAGTATTTACAGGTCTAGGTACTTATTGGAAGCAATTGGAGCAAGTCGGATCCAAATTTATGAATGGACCATCGATCGACATCACACACTACATGTCAATCGATGGTGAAGTCAGCAGAAAGGTTGGCGAGGGCTTGAGAAATTACAAGTTTTACCCGTATGTTTCATTTATTGCAAGAGAATCCCTGGCCAAAATTTAGACTATTTATTAGGGTTTTCAGTCTTTGATGCCTTAAGCCGAGTAGTCGCAAAGTTTCACCAGAGTTTTAGAGTTGGAACACATTGATACATCTATTGGAGAGAAAGATCTGATCATCATTACAGAGAAGATCTTGAACTCCTTATCTTTTTTCTCAGTTTATTCGTTGCAATTTATTCATATTCTTTATTACTATGTTTGAGTAGTTCTCTATTAAATTTAGGGATATTCAATGGTAGTAATGTATTTTTGATTTTATATAAATGGTTAGGGTAATCTTCTTGGTTCTTCATTTAAGTTGCTGTTAATGCTAAGTTGAATTTGATCACCTCAACCTTAGAAATTAGGGTTCTATAGCGCAAGCGAGAGCCTAGTTATAACCTGGAATATCTCTTAAACAATCTAAATAACTAGTAACAAATGATAGGTGAACTAGAAGTTTAGAGAAACATTTAAACCGTGAAACAACTAATTAATTATCAGGGAGCTGCAATCCCCAATCAAATCACTAAATCTACAAAGAATGACGTAAAGCATGAATTGCCAATGCTCAAATACCTAAATCCCAGCAGAACCTATTCCAATAGGTCTGCGATTCGATTATCTGATAACCATGCTGGAAGCTCTGAACTTGATATCGATTTCCTAATTATGGTGCAAAAAAATCAGTTCAATGGTTTTCCCACTGAACACACGAACGATCACATCGAGATGATAGAAGACATGGTGAACGACGATTTCAATCGCTGCAACTTTTTTCCTTTCTCCCCAGATATTAGAAACGCCTTCATTAACCACTTCTTTGACGAGGAGAGATACTGGAAAGCAAGAAGGGATATATCCACTTTCGTTCAAGGTAGCCGCAGATCTTTTAAAAACTCCTGGACAAGTTTCAAAAGCTACCAACTTTCTTGCCCACACCATGGATTCTTAGAAGCCCAACTCATCAACACTTTCTATAGAGGGCTAAACCTAGACTATCAAACCATCCTTGATACAGCCAGCGAGGGGAACTTCGGTACCCAAAACCCTGCAAGCGCTAAAAGACTTATAGAAAACATAGATTTAGGTAGAGCTTTCGAAAAGAGAGACACCAAAAAGAAGGAACCACCATTGTTCGCAGAGGAGAAACACTCGATCCGATTTTGAAAAACTCTGGCATCAGTTGCAACCCTTCTCACGGAAATACCTTATCTCAACATTACGGTGAGGACGATGCTGCCCCTTCCAACTTAGAAAAACAAGTTGAGTTCTCTGATGTGATGAACCTGAACGATCAACGAATTATGAAACACTCAGGCAATTTCACGAGCGACTACGACACCACTGTGAACAGATACGAAAGAAGTTCAAAGTCAAAAATGAACCAAGTCTTCACTGGAAATCATAGAATAGCTGCCGACCTCAATGAAAAATTAGACCTGATATACTCAAAGATGACTGGAAAATTTGACACTCTGAGCAAACACATTAAAAGAATCGACAACCAAGTAGCAAGCAACGCTATGTCTATCAGGAGAGAGGACAGATTCTTACCTGGTAAAACAAATGCCAACCCTAGGAGCCATTGCAGTGTCGTAGTTTTACGAAGCGGTCAACAACTTACCCCTGGTGTTAAAGAGAGCATCACCATCGATGAATTCGCGAAAATCTCGACAGATGAAAAACAAAAACAGAATCCCATCCCACTCGAAATTTACGAGAAAGATCCCGAAAACCTTTCTGAAATTGAAGCATTAGTCCAAAATGACAACCTTGAAGAATCAATTATCGAACCTGAGGGAAATAAGATAGATGTGGGAGATATCGATCGACACCCCGTACATGACATTGATCGACACCCCTTACCGAAAATCGATCGGCGCCCGGAAGAAAAAATTGATCGACGCTCTGATCCAAAATCAACCGAAACGGTTAAGACAAGGATCTACCAGCGAAAGCCCTGTTTCCTTCGAAAAACACTAAGCATAAGAAGCCGCTAGAAAAAGCAATATGCAAGAAAGCGTTTGACAAAGTGAACATTGAGATGCCATTAAGCGATGCCATTCACATCTCGCATGCTATTAAGTAGTAAACGAAAGATGCAGCATCAGGAGGATTCCATGCGTGATGATGGTGTCTAAAGAGATGAGCGAAATTATTCAAAGAAAAACTCCTGTTAAACTCCATGATCCCGACAGTTTTGTTTTGGACTGCACTATTAGCGACGAGATATTTCAAAGATCCCTCTGCGATTTAGGCTATAGTGTCAACCTGATGCCTTATTCCGTCGCAGTCGCTCTTGGGCAAACACAGTTTCAATCTACCAGGATCACACTCGTTTTATCTGATAGATCCACTAGAATTCTGGAAGGTGTACTTGAGGACGTACCCGTATGTATTCATAACTGCGATATACCTGCAGACTTCATAGTGCTTAATTACGAGCGAGAACCTTGAAATCCCATTATCTTAGGAAGACCTTTCCTGGACACTGCCGGGGAGATCATTGATGTCAGAGAAGGACGTATATGCCTCAACAAAGGGAAGATACCGATGGTATTCGACATGGAAAAGATTGTGAAAAAACCTTTGATCGACGGTCAAACCTACCATATCGATTACCTTTCCGAAATAGCATAAAACTCATTGACATACATATGCTCGGACGAACCTCTAGAGAAAGCAAGAACGTCTCCTTACGGTGAAATTTCTGCGTTAGAAGATCGCACTGAAGAATATGCAAGGTTAATGGACACCAGAGAAGAAATCTTTAATGCCGATCTTGACAAAATCGGTCCATCAACCCCCATTGATCGACACCCCAATGTCGCCATTGATCGACAGCGTACTGCGAACGACGACTAGAGCAAAGAAAAAGCACCCAAAATCGAGCTCAAACCTCTTACAGCCGGTCTTGAATGTGCTTTCCTTTACGAAAATTCCTATCATGTCATCATAAATGCAAACTTGAGTGGCGGAGAACAAGCACAGTTGCTGAATAAACTTCGGAAGCACCACAAGTGATGCTCCTCAGTACATGGAACCAGCATTGGATGTGGATCAGGATGATCAGATTACCTCCACTGATGTTCACCCAGCCGTGTACACTGACCGAGCCGTATACAAAATCGACCCGCGTGCATCCGGAAATGACCTAAGGCTGGAACCACGACCTAAGGACCAAATTGATCAACCTTCAGCCATTCTTTCCCGACCCATTCAACAATCTAAGACCAACAGTCGAACCAGGACTCAAGATCAATGAGAGTAACCTGACTTAGGACACAACACATCATTTCTAGCCTGTTTGGTGCGTACAACATGCCCCGATAGTCATGAACATGACTTTTCCGACCAGATTGATGATTTCATGATGATCGATGATTCTAATCTCTCTAAGGCAAGGATGCTTAAGCTCTCTAAAGATTTGGGTCGACTAAAGTTGCCATCCATTCATGAAAGTTCATCTATCACCCACATGGACAGCTCACGGTGTGTCCTGCTCCTTACCGCAAAGTACCCGATCATCACAGCAAGGTTCGATAAACCTGGACGGTAGAAAAAGGGTCAATTCGACCAGAACAAGAACCAAAGAGTCATTTGACCATTTTTAGTCTTTGTTGCTTTTCTAGGTATGTTTTTCCACAAAATTCTAAGTCTTTTCATATGCATTTGTTACTATAAATATGTAATCTTTCGTCAGCAATAAACCATTCGATTGTCATCTAGTTTTTCAGTTAAACTCTTTGTTCTTTGTAGAACTTTTTTTTGTTTCTGGGTGAGTAATATCTAAGTTAAACAAATCCTCAAAATCGTTCGACTTGTGAGTCATATCAAGCAACGACTAGAGATCCTTCTTTTGGTGGACTTGTGAGTCATATCAAGCACCAACTGAAGTCGGGAATATCAGAGGCTTTCCGCAACCTTCGTGCGACCTTCAATCCATCCATTTCACATTCGTGAGTTCATATCAAATCCAATCCGGTCAAGTGATCCTATCTAGGGCGTATCAAGTGGTATCAGAGCCACTCTTCCGGTCTATTCATCCATCTTTCTCATCTTCCATTTTCTTCAAACACTTCTTCTTTTATCTATCTTAACTCCGGGCCCCTCATTACCAACCACTAGTTTAAAAAAAAAAAGAGAAAGAAAAGAAAGATCTCTGATTTTTTTTAAAAAAAGAGATTCAAGAGTTTGAATTGTGGATTGGTGGTGGAAGAGAAAGGCTTCTGGCTGAGGAGAAATCCAGCCTTTGAGGTGGTCAAAATAGATTTCAAAACCAAAATCTCTTATCTTTCTATCTTGAGAAAATTCCCTTTGTTTGATTGGAATTGTCCATTGGGATTCTTTGATAAGTTTTCTTAGAACCTTGAGTGGAAACTTGTGTGTATGTTCACCAAAAATCTGAGAGAAACACGTGAGTGGGTGAGGATCAAACACTTGAGAGTGTGAGGTTATCTATCTAATGTTTTGTGTTTAAGAAATTTCAGGAACCATGAGCACCGAAGAAGAAAGAAGCCGACCCAGAAACTCATTTGCTGGGTTATCTAACCTACAAATACGTGCTTTGAATGATTCTATGACTAACTTGCTGAATGCCGGTTTAGATCAAATCCATCAAAGGCTTGATGAGCTTGAAGCCAGCCAACAGACTCGTTCCAGAACTGGAATAAGGAGAGATCGTCCAAGAAGGCCCAACCGGTCCGATGAAGAGATCCAAGAGGAGTATTCCCAAGAGGGCGATGGCCGATCCATCAACCGCCCTAGGAGAGTTCCTAGAAACCGAGATCAATCCAAGGTGATATCAATCCATTTGCTAGAACTGATCGTATTGATGATAGTTTAGGAGGATTGAAATCGAAAATTTCAACTTTTGATGGTAGAAACGACCCTTATGCTTTCCTTGAATTGGAAAAAAAGATTGAGCTTGTCTTTGATTGTCAAAAAATTTCTGATCTTAAGAAAGTTAGATTGGCTGCTACTGAATTCTCTGGCTATGCTATTAATTGGTATGATCAAGTTGTGACTCACAAGAGGAGAACAGGTGAAAGGCCCTTCAGAACATGGGATGAGCTTACCATGCCGATGAGGAGACGGTTTGTGCCTACTCACTATCACCGTGACCTCCACCAGAAGCTGAGACGTCTACTTCAAGGCACCAATTCCGTGGAAGACTACTACCAAGAGATGGAGATCTTGATGATCAAGGCTGATGTAGATGAGCCTATGGATGTCACTATGGCAGGATTTCTTTCAGGTCTCAACCGTGACATCCAAGATCGTATGGAGCTTCAAGAGTATGGTAGTGTGGAGCAGATGTTACACAAGGCCATCTTGATTGAACAGCAAGTCAAAAGAAAGAGCTACTCAAAATAGGCCCTTGCTCCAAAACCGACATATGACCCTAAACCAAGCTATCCATACAAAGGTAAGTTTCCTTCCACAACACATAATCCTTTTAAGACTGATGTTCCTTCTCGTGTGGAGAAAGGAAAGGCATTTGAGACTTCTGGCCAAGCAAGAGACATTAGGTTGTTCAAGTGTCAAGGTCTAGGACATTATGCCAAAAACTGTCCAAACCAACGAATGATGATTCTCATGGAGAATGGTGAGGTTGAGTCCGAGGATGAAAAATAGGACAAGGAAGATTTGGGTCCTATCTTTGATGAGGAAGAAGAAGCTTTTTATTACCCATATCATGGACCCCTACTTGTTGCGAGGAAGACCTTGGATGATCCCATTTTCAATGAGAAGGACGACCACTTGGTCGATTGCTTTGGACCAACCTTTAATGCTGACTCTTGTCCTATCTATGATGATGAGGATAGTCTTAATTACCCAGTTTTCGGTCCACTCCTTGCCACTAGAAGATCTTTGAGTGTGCAACCAAAAACGAATGACAAAGAACAAAGGGAGAATCTCTTTCATTCTCGTTTTCTTATTTCTGAAAAGGTCTGTTCCTTGATTATTGATGGGGATAGTTGCACTAATGTGGCTAGTGACACCCTTGTAAGAAAATTTGGGCTTGTTACTCGGCCTTTATCTCGGCCTTTATCTCGTCATTTAAAATATATGTTGGATGGGAGTATGACTTTCTCCCACAAATTTTAAAGGACTTTAAGCCAAATATGGGTGATCAGACTAAGTGGCCAGGTTCACGGATTGCATAAGTAATCCGACCATCCAACATTAAAAGGAGAAAGTTATAAGCTGGTAAAGAGAATGGTATCAACCATAAAGAGAATGGTATCAACCATCATTGTCTTGGCAAGATCCTCGGACAAGCAAAGATAAGACGTCCAAATGATATAAAAGCTAGTAACACTAGATGCCAGACACGTTGACCCTAAAAGAATACCAGCTTCACCAAATGAATTGTGGTCCTAGAAGAGACACAATCAAGTTGCTACAGAGTCTATACAAGATAGACCAATATGTTCCATAATATAAAGGAACCTCGAAAGGAAATGAAATGGTGCATAGAAATTCCTGAGGTCATAAATGGAAACCATTCCAGACATAGAAAATGGTCGACCACAATATAAGATACCATCAAAATGGAATTTGGGACGCCAAAATCCATGGTACTTAAGGTGATTTCGGACGCCAAACACCATTATATTAAAGGTCATAAGATTGCAATCTACCATGTCATGTTTGGAACACAATGGAACGCAGAAAAGGGTATCGATACCAATGATATAAGAATGCGCATACAAAGTAGCACTTGAACATAAAACGAGGATCATCAACCCACATGAGAGTACTCATACTCATAAGAAACGTGGGGTTTATAGGTTTAAAGAACCTATTGAAATGTGATGGACGTATTGGCCATAGAACGCCATCAAACCAGTGAATGGGGTCGTGTGAGTAAAAGAAAACCGTGAGATAAAAGGACATGGTCACGTGGTCTAAGACGTGCATGTTCTTATTTACAGCATTTAAACATAGCTGATTACACAAGGTTACTCACAGAGACCAAGGAACATATTATAACAGATATAAGATCTGTGGTGGATGCTACTACAATCAGAAATGAAAATGTCTGGAAAGAAATGATAATGTAGTAAGCAATATATTAATCACTGGATAAGGTACTAAAGATACCATAAGATGAGAAAAGAAATTCTCAAAGAACGGCTTTGTACCTTAGCCATCTAAGAACTGATACAGCTGCAGCTGCATATGATATTATCAATCAAATGATAATCAGTGAATGAGTTCTATAAGAACCATCATAATCAGTTCATATATTCATTATAAGAATGAAATTCCTTGTGTGCACAAACCAACTTGAAAGAAAGTTGATTAATTCCAAAACGATACAAGTTATCGATTTGATTCTTAGACAAGTTATGGTCATAATATTTGGATCTTCAGATCCCGGTCTATATGGTTTATGGTTGTTCCAAAAAAACTAAAAACATATTGAAAGAAATATGAAATGGTCATAAAGAATGTTTATTCCATCCATATCGACCATAGCAGTCTATAACAGCTGCGGTCGAGATCATCGATATAAGAATGGCTGAACATACCGCCATGGTCGATGGATTAAGTTATACAGCCATGGTCAAGGGACCTTAGTTGAACCAAACGTTTGTATAAAGACCAGTAAGGTCGAAGGCTGAGTGCAATCACATAATGCCAACCATGATGGCCATAAGGGCCGCGGTCGAGAGACAAAATCGTCATGCCGACCAAACGGTCGACCAAATGGCTGCAATAAAACTTATCCAAGGTCCCTACAAGCCAACCTAATTTCGGCCAGGAAAACCTCATGGACAACCATATGATCAAAGGTATCAAGATCAGAGAAAACAAGGTGTTTGACCATACGGCCATAGGCCCATACGACCAAAATAAGATTATGGTCAAAGCTTGGTCGATAAAATGGTTAGACCATAAAGGTCGATTATAATCGACCATATAACCATGTAAAACACATAATGGTCAAAAAATGAATCAATATGGTCGTGGTTAAGAAAGAGGTCATGAAACACAAGACCCAACCACGAGTGGCCTGATCATGAGCCATAGAGACCATATAAGCTAACCATTGATAAAATGGATGACCAGATCTATATCAAATGGATATAATGATCATAACCATAATCCATCAGCATGCATACATCTATGCATAATTTAAAATCTAGCTGATGATGAAGAAAGGTAATGAAAGGTTTTAAGGAACTAATGGTAATGGTAAACTTATACTTCAATTTAAAGTTTGTTTACACTAAGCATACTAACCAACCCAAAGAAGGGAAAATTGGTTTTGGAGATGCAAATTTTGTTTGATCATAAACAGGTTATGAGTTCACTCATGGAGGTACTGCAACCTCATTGAAACAAGCCAAGGCCGTAAGTAACTTCATCAAACCATTCAGAAGTATTGATCACACATGATTAACCCGGTCGATGAAGAAGAGTGAAACGGTCGATGATGATCCAGCGTAGATGGTCGATAGTGATTCACCAATGGAAGGAAGTTTCGACCATTATCCTTAAAGGCAATGCATAGTTCAACCGAAGGGATGATACAATCCGTGACTCATCAAGGAGAGATAGAAATGAGAAGACTGAAGAACCTTCAGTGATGTTCACTTCAGGGGGAGTAATGCGGCTGTACTCTTTTTTCTGTCTATGGCTTCCCTTTTTACCACATTGGGTTTTGGGTTTACCATAGAGAGGTTTTAATGAGGCAGTATACCAAACGCATTGCGAACTCTAGATGCTTATGGCATTCAGGGGGAGTGTTATGAACCAGACGGTTTGGGAATGCACATAAGTGGGCTTATCTACTTGGTCTACACATAGGCCAATCAGCCCATATGCATCACGGATGGGCCAGCCCATTTAACACTTAGTCCAACCGACATTTAGGCCTTGTTAACTTGTCCCACATCGACTATGTGATGTGGGCAAGTCGGCCATCTTACTCATATATATATGCATCCCCTTTGTACTTATTTGATACACAACCAAAAGCAATAAGAACAAGTCTTACACACAATATAAACCCTAGCCGCCTACTTCTCTCTCTCTCTAACCTAGTTCTAGTTCGAGATCAACCTCTAGTAGACACGAGATTCACAACACATAGGGTTAATTTGATAGATTGCATTATTAATAACATAAACCTCAACCTGCACGCTGTCAAATTTGGCGCCGTTGCCGGGGAGCAAAGATCGCCATAGATTTATTTTCTAAGTTTAGTGTAGGCTTTTTCATTATTGCAATTTACTAATGATATTTTTTTCTTGTCTTCGAGATACATGCCCAACAATACCAGAAGCAATAATAATCAAGAATTACTCTTCTCAGATCCAGTTGTAATCGAACGCTCAGTCGGCAAAAATATACGTCAAGCATCAAGCGACAACAACATTCAATCACCGATCGACGCTTCTTCAAGACCAACATCGATCGACAACACCAACGCGGCATTGATCGACAATAGTTCACGAGTTTAGATGGCTGAGACTTTAGTTTTGGTCCGAGATGAGAGAGGAGACATGTATGACCTCGAAGGTCATCTGTATAATTCAACAGGTCAGAGAATTTATGATCAGGGGTCTGCAATCCCTGAACCAGAAGTAGAAGCAGACGCTGCAATAACTCGATCTGAAGCTAATGACCAAGTTGCTCAACGGACACAGGCAGACTATAATCGTCCAGACCAGTTCTATGCTAACAAATCCGCTATTTGTCCTCCAGCTTTCCAGAGGAACGACTTTGAGATTAAATCGTCCTTCTTCGCACTTGTTGCGCATAAACCCTACCATGGATGGCGATATAAGAATCCAAATTATCATTTGGAGTAGTTTGAGGATCTTGTATATGCTATTCAAGCCAATGGAGTCCATGAGGACTATCTGTTTTGTAAGCTCTTCAAGTAATCACTTGTTAGAGAAGCTTCACACTGGCTTAAGCAGCTACCACTAGGATCTCTGACATCCTAGACAAACATCAAGAATGCATTTTTGTGCAATTTCTTTAATGATGCGCGTGCTGAGGACTTGAGAAACAGAATCCCTATATTCACACAGGAACCCAGAAAACCATTTAGTCGTTCTTGGCTCAGATTCATGTTTTACCAGAGAGATTGCCCACACCATGGTTTCAACGAGGTTCAGCTACTTTGCACCTTCTTCAGAGGTATTGATCTTCAGTACCAGATGACCTTAGACACATTTAGTGAAGGGAATTTCAGAAGAAGAAGAAGAAGAAGAAGGAGGAGGAGGAGGAGGAGGAGGAGGAGGAGGAGGAGGAGGAGGAGGAGGAGGAGGAGGAGGAGGAGGAGGAGGTAGGAGGAGGAGGATGTAGGAGGAGGAGGAGGAGGAGGAGGAGGAGGAGGAGGTAGGAGGAGGTAGGAGGAGGAGGAGGAGGATGAGAAAGAGGAGGAGGAGGAGGGACCCTGAAAAATTTGTGGTTCCATGTTTTGTAATAGGCCATGAGTATCACAATGCCCTCTGTGATACTGGATCAGCAGTAAGCATATGCCTAGAGCTATGGCTGAGAAGCTGAGCCTGAAACTGGAGCCTTACAGTGATTCATTCACTTTCGTGGGTTGCTCCAAGGTGAATTCAGAAGGGATATCCAGAGACGTCCCAATGCATATTTGCAACGTCTTAGTCCTAGTAAACTTCCATGTGATGGATATCAAGATTTACTGGAACTCTTCCTTATTCCTTGGTAGAGCATTCATAGCCACAGTGGGAGCTATCTGCGACATGAAGACAAACATGTTGTATCTATCCTTAATAGATTCAAATAATTTTTATGAACCTGTTAAAGTCAAAAACAAGGGTATTCCGCAGACTCCTCCTCTTGCTTTTAATTGTAGAAGCAAGAGGAGGAGTCTGTAGGTTTCGTCGACCGATGTAAAGGGTTGGGTATCGATATCCAACATCAACAATCGGTCAACGGTCTCAACATACAACAATCGGTCGATTTCAAACCTCAACCATCGACCGACACTCATGCCACATATCAGAATCAAGAATAGAGTCCAGAAGACATTTTCTACACTGGACAACAATACCGTGAGATGGCAACAGAGAACACCCACCCAATTTATACAGAACTTTACCTAGAAGAAGCAGTTGAGCACAATGTATTTAAATTCTGGAAGTCTAGAGGCTTCATCCGGTTGTAGGAAGCCAAATATCCAGCATCGATCAATATGATACATCTACCATCGATCGACGGTCTTATCGAATATGGATCCAAAGCTTTTGACAACAACAACCAAAGAAGATTTCGTTGGGAAAAGAGAGATGAGTATGGACTTTACAAAGATGAGAATGGCAATGCACGAGCCCTGGATGGCAGAATAATCAATGTGTCTAAGGAGGACATCAGAGGATTGTTGAAAGAGCCAATCTGTATGAATATACTCATCCATGTTTGCCATAGTATGCAGCAGACATTCGTAGAGCCATACCGGATACATCAACTTACATCAGACAATAATTTGGCAACATGGTACAAGGAGTTTACAGAGATCATGAGATGATTATGGATGACTATTACAAGAGGTTTGATGACATGTACCACCCGTTCAACAACAATATTGGCTGGTTAACCACGTGCATGGAAGAGATGAAGCAGAAGATGGACTACATTCATCAAATTATTCAACAACAACAATCGACTGGAGAAGTTAGTTCAACATCGACCGGCAGCAACACTAGGCCAACGATCGATAGTCATCACACAACATTTAGGCAGAGGCTGGTAACAGAGAAGTTATTAGAAGACAAGCTTGATGGAGTTTATCTTTCTCAAGACTTGATGAGGGATAATATCTACTAGAGATTGGATGCTATTTAAGAACCCACAGATGCTAGGCTTAACATGCAGATGGGATGCATTCAAACGCTCTAGGAAAGGATGAGTACAATGGAGACGGCTCAGATAAGGATGGACAACAAGAGAACCAGAGGTGTAGAAGCTGTGAGGATCTTCATCAGTGCATGGTTTCAGACGAACAAAGAGTATGTGGATACCTGCTTTCCACATTGGTTCGATGAACCACCTTACTAGTCCAGAAGTCCAAACGTCGAGCTTAAGACTATATCCAGGCATTGAGTGGGAAGCAATCCATTGTGTAGTCATTTTTAATTTGGTTTTTCATTATTAGTTATTAATTACGGCTTTTATTTAATTACTTAAGGTTTTCAAAGAAATAGTAGAAAAGTATGAAACCACCCTCAGTCGTCATTAACACTTCACCATCGGTTGACGGCTTGGATGGTTTACCATCGGTCGATAATTATCACTCACCATCGGTCGACACAACTTACGGAGTTTGGTAACTTTGACTTTCTCTCTACATTTTACTTATTGTTTAGTTTTTTCCTTAACCAAAATGGACGGGATAACACTAGGGACTATGTTATTTAAGTCTGAGGGAGGTTTGTTGATATTTTTATTTATTTTGAGTTTTTATTTGTTATATTTATGTAAAAATTTTTTCGAAAAGTTTTATTGAGTCAAGAAGGGGATTATGATCAGAACTTATTTATTGATTAACCACACTATAGCACCGCTCTTAAACATGTTGATTGCAGAGATTACTATAGATGCCAAAGTGGATCATCATGCCATTAGATAGCACTTACTAAGAAAGTTTGAAGGAACCAAATAGTGACTATTTTGTTTGCTTTGCGGTTTGGCATACATCGGATTTCTTCTACAAGTTTGTAAGGTTCTAGTCTGTGTATTTCTGATTCCCTTCTCTCTCTCTATTCAACATTTCCTGAGATGCATAGGGGTAGGTACATTACCGATGACCCCATTATTCTAATTCAAAGGAATGATCACACATTGTTGGAAGCGAGGGATATATACATTACCGATGACCCCACTATTCACCTACAACTTTGCCCAAAAAAGATGAAAAAAAGGAGAAAGAAGAAATCAAATATAAGATGGCAAGATGGACTGTATCAAGATCATTTTTCATTGAGTTTGGGATCTAAAAAGATTCAGAGAAAAGAGAAAAGAGAAAAGAGGGAAGAGAAAGATCAGGAAAGACTTTATACTTGTGTATGCAGATTTGTAAGAGTTGAGTCTACATGTCCTTTGATCGATACTCCCAAGGTAAAGCCTGCATTTTATTTTTATGCAAAGAAATGTGATCAGTAGAGGGGTGAGTCAAATTAGTATTTGTTGAATTGACATAATAGATTTGGTTGCTATACTAGGATAGGACATATAGAGTTTCTCTTTGATTAGCATTATTTGATGTGGTTGCAATATAATTGGGGTGATAGTTATGTTTATACATTATGTGAGTCCTCACTTTTCCAACCCTTTTCACATGCTACTTTTGTTTTGATTGAGGACAAGCAAAAGGTTATTTCTTACTGAGTTGATAATTCAACAGGTCAGAGAATTTATGATCAGGGGTCTGCAATCCCTGAACCAGAAGTAGAAGCAGACGCTGCAATAGCTCGATCTGAAGCTAATGACCAAGTTGCTCAACGGACACAGGCAGACTATAATCGTCCAGACCAGTTCTATGCTAACAAATCCGCTATTTGTCCTCCAGCTTTCCAGAGGAACGACTTTGAGATTAAATCGTCCTTCTTCGCACTTGTTGCGCATACACCCTACCATGGATGGCGATATGAGAATCCAAATTATCATTTGGAGTAGTTTGAGGATCTTGTATATGCTATTCAAGCCAATGGAGTCCATGAGGACTATCTGTTTTGTAAACTCTTCAAGTAATCACTTGTTAGAGAAGCTTCACACTAGCTTAAGCAGCTACCACTAGGATCTCATACATCCTAGACAAACATCAAGAATGCATTTCTGTGCAATTTCTTTAATGATGCGCGTGCTGAGGACTTGAGAAACAGAATTGCCACATTCACACAGGAACCCAGAAAACCATTCAGTCGTTCTTGGCTCAGATTCATGTTTTACCAGAGAGATTGCCCACACCATGGTTTCAACGAGGTGCAGCTACTTTGCACCTTCTTCAGAGGTATTGATCTTCAGTGCCAGATGACCTTAGACACATTTAGTGAAGGGAATTTCAGAAGAAGAAGGAGGAGGAGGAGGAGGAGGAGGAGGAGGAGGAGGAGGAGGAGGAGGAGGAGGAGGAGGATGTAGGAGGATGAGGAGGTAAGAGGAGGAGGAAGAGGAGGAGGAGGAGGAGGAGGAGGAGGAGGATGAGGAAGAGGAGGAGGAGGAACCCTGAAAAATTTGTGGTTCCATGTTTTGTAATAGGCCATTAGTATCACAATGCCCTCTGTGATACTGGATCAGCAGTAAGCATATGCCTAGAGCTATGGCTGAGAAGCTGAGCCTGAAACTGGAGCCTTTCAGTGATTCATTCACTTTCGTGGGTTGCTCCAAGGTGAATTCAGAAGGGATATCCAGAGACGTCCCAATGCATATTTGCAACGTCTTAGTCCTAGTAAACATCCATGTGATGGACATCAAGATTGACTGGAACTCTTCCTTATTCCTTGGCAGAGCATTCATAGCCACAGTGGGAGCTATCTGCGACATGAAGACAAACATGTTGTATCTATCCTTAATAGATTCAAATAATTTTTATGAACCTGTTAAAGTCAAAAACAAGGGTATTCTGATAGAATTGGGTGATGATCCAGGCTTAACTGCTACATGCTTCTACAATTAAAAGCAAGAGGAGGAGTCTGCGGAGATAGCATCGATCGATACCCAACCCTTGACATCGGTCGACGAAACCTACATACATACACTGCACAGAACCCACCCTTAGAATTGGTCGATATCCAACATCAACAATCGGTCAACGGTCTCAACATACAACAATCGGTCGATTTCAAACCTCAACCACCGACCGACACTCATGCCACATATCAGAATCAAGAATAGAGTCCGGAAGACATTTTCTACACTGGACAACAATACCGTGAGATGGCAACAGAGAACACCCACCCAATTTATACAGAACTTTACCTAGAAGAAGCAGTTGAGCACAATATATTTAAATTCTGGAAATTTAGAGGCTTCATCCGGTTGTAGGAAACCAAAGATCCAGCATCGATCGATATGATACATCTACCATCGATCGACGGTCTTATCGAATATGGATCCAAAGCTTTTGACAACAACAACCAAAGAAGATTTCGTTGGGAAAAGAGAGATGAGTATGGACTTTACAAAGATGAGAATGACAATGCACGAGCCCTGGATGGGAGAATAATCAATGTGTCTAAGGAGGACATCAGAGGATTGTTGAAAGAGCGAATATGTATGAATATACTCATCCATGTTTGCCATAGTATGCAGCAGACATTCGTAGAGCCATACCGGATACATCAACTTACATCAGACAATAATTTGGCAACATGGTACAAGGAGTTTACAGAGATCATGAGATGATTATGGATGACTATTACAAGAGGTTTGATGACATGTACCACCCGTTCAACAACAATATTGGCTGGTTAACCACGTGCATGGAAGAGATGAAGCAGAAGATGGACTACATTCATCAAATTATTCAACAACAACAATCGACTGGAGAAGTTAGTTCAACATCGACCGGCAGCAACACTAGGCCAACGATCGATAGTCATCACACAACATTTAGGCAGAGGCTGGTAACAGAGAAGTTATTAGAAGACAAGCTTGATGGAGTTTATCTTTCTCAAGACTTGATGAGGGATAATATCTACTAGAGATTGGATGATATTTAAGAACCCACATATGCTAGGCTTAACATGCAGATGGGATGCATTCAAACGCTCTAGGAAAGGATGAGTACAATGGAGACGGCTCAGATAAGGATGGACAACAAGAGAACCGGAGGTGTAGAAGCTGTGAGGATCTTCATCAATGCATGGTTTCAGACGAACAAAGAGTATGTGGATACCTGCTTTCCACATTGGTTCGATGAACCGCCTTACTAGTCCAGAAGTCCAAACGTCGAGCTTAAGACTATATCCAGGCATTGAGTGGGAAGCAATCCATTGTGTAGTCATTTTTAATTTGGTTTTTCATTATTAGTTATTAATTACGGCTTTTATTTAATTACTTAAGGTTTTCAAAGAAAGAGTAGAAAAGTATGAAACCACCCTCAGTCGTCATTAACACTTCACCATCGGTTGACGGCTTGGATGGTTTACCATCGGTCGATAATTATCACTCACCATCGGTCGACACAACTTACGGAGTTTGGTAACTTTGACTTTCTCTCTACATTTTACTTATTGTTTAGTTTTTTCCTTAACCAAAATGGACGGGATAACACTAGGGACTATGTTATTTAAGTCTGAGGGAGGTTTGCTGATATTTTTATTTATTTTGAGTTTTTATTTGTTATATTTATGTAAATTTTTTTTCGAAAAGTTTTATTGAGTCAAGAAGGGGATTATGATCAGAACTTATTTATTGATTAACCACACTATAGCACCGCTCTTAAACATGTTGATTGCAGAGATTACTATAGATGCCAAAGTGGATCATCATGCCATTAGATAGCACTTACTAAGAAAGTTTGAAGGAACCAAATAGTGACTATTTTGTTTGCTTTGCGGTTTGGCATACATCGGATTTCTTCTACAAGTTTGTAAGGTACTAGTCTGTGTATTTTTGATTCCCTTCTCTCTCTCTATTCAACATCTATAAAAAGAAAAGATTGAGATGATTTCCTGAGATGCATAGGGGTAGGTACATTACCGATGACCCCATTATTTTAATTCAAAGGAATGATCACACATTGTTGGAAGCGAGGGATATGTACATTACCGATGACCCCACTATTCACCTACAACTTTGCCCAAAAAAGATGAAAAAAAGGAGAAAGAAGAAATCAAATATAAGATGGCAAGATGGACTGTATCAAGATCATTTTTCATTGAGTTTGGGATCTAAAAAGATTCAGAGAAAAGAGTAAAGAGGGAAGAGAAAGATCAGGAAAGACTTTATACTTGTGAATGCAGATTTGTAAGAGTTGAGTCTACATGTCCTTTGATCGATACTCCCAAGGTAAAGCCTGCATTTTATTTTTATGCAAAGAAATGTGATCAGTAGAGGGGTGAGTCAAATTAGTATTTGTTGAGTTGTTGACATAATAGATTTGGTTGCTATACTAGGATAGGACATATAGAGTTTCTCTTTGATTAGCATAATTTGATGTGGTTGCAATATAATTGGGGTGATAGTTATGTTTATACATTATGTGAGTCCCCACTTTTCAAACCCTTTTCACATGCTACCTTTTTTTTGATTGAGGATAAGCAAAAGGTTATTTCTGAGTGAGTTGATATACCTTGTTATTTACCAGTTTTAGACCAACATTTGGACCCTATTTGGAGTCTATTATGTGCGTTTGGACTGTGTTTTAGAGTCTTTACAGGTCCAAGTATGTTTTGGAGAATTATGGAGCTTGTTAGAGTATTCAGAAGAGATATTTAGTAGTTGTTCACATTTAGCTAAGTACGAGTTGAAGTCAAGCATTACCATCGATCGACGGAGCATCCTTGTTGTCGATCAACGGACCACTCGCAGAGTATTGGCCAAATTCAAGCCCAAGTCAAGAAGAATTACGAAAATGCCCCTGGACGTGTTTTGACTTAGTCTATATGGGATCTGCCATTGTTTAGGCGAGAGACCATGTTTTATTTTACAGCTTTTAGTTTTCTTGCATTGAGATTTTTAGTAGTTTAGGGGAAAATATATGAACTCCTTCAAAGATTTCTATTGGAACCCCACTTATTATTTTATGCATTATATTCTTTAGTTCATCATGTGTTCTTTGATTATGTATGAGTAATTCATCTATTAGATTTAGGGTTCATAATGGTATTGATGAATTATCCCCAAAATAGGATTGCTAGGATGAAGCAGTATCAATCCTTGGAATTGTGAATAATGTTTGCGTTCTAGACTAGCCAACTACGAGAGTAGGTTCTGTGCCAGAATTGATTTCATTGAGCTAGTTGTTAGATGCATGCGAGAGATGATCTAATTAACATAGTGAATTAACTTCTTGTGTTATTATGGTCGATTGACATCAGGCCTTAGCCGTTGATCGATGGTGCACTTCTCTGTTCGCATACAAGAGTTGGGACAAGAGGGGGTCGGGCTAGTTAACATTTATTGTTCTCGCATATTAATAATTCTCTACATCATATACATTTTAATTCACTTGCATGAAACCCAAGATCTAACATTTTTCCATATTTGCATTCGCTTTAGTATTTTAGAAAATTTCTTATTCATGATATACTTGCAACCAAAAAAATATATTTATAGTTTGTCTAACTTAACCATTAGATATATAGAAATCTCTTGTGTGTCCATGTTCTCTGTGCATTCGATCTCTAAATATTGCACTTTAACCTCTTTTGGCAAAAGTAGTTTATAGGCTTAATTTGATAGATTGTATTACAAAAAAGATAAACCTTAACCCGCACGCTGTCAAGAGACGAGTTCTACAATTCGCTGACCTTCAGCTAACCTGATACGTCCTAGATTCGGACAGGATCACTCAATCGGACTAAGGGGATATGAACTCGCCAAAGGGAGAACTGGTGGAATGAATGGTGACACAAAGGGTTGCGGAAGGCCCAATGATACTACCAGACTTCGATCGTTGCCGGATGTGACGCACCGGTCCAACAAAAGAAGGTTCGAAACTTGGAGATAACCTCACCAAGAAACTAAGAAATGTTCTAAGCAAAGAACAAAGAGATAAACTCATAAAAAGGGGAAAACAATCTGATTTATTTTGTGGCTTGTGATTACATATTTATACTACTTGTGGTCAAAGAAAGACTAAGAATTTTTGTGGAAAACTAGAAACTTAGAAATCACAAACAAAGACTAAGACTTTTGACTAGAAATAAGTATGTTGTTGAATGCCTCTTGATATAGCCACGACCATGACTTTGAAAGGTGAAGAATATGCACCTTATATGGGCCAAGACATGTCCACTTGAGGCCTGGTCGAAATCCATCTTTTGCCTTAGCCAAAATTTGATCGGTTTCTCCATTTGGCCCAAACAAGTCTATTTTTGAATCTTTTTGAAAACCATCAAGCCAAAGGATTTCTTGGACATTTAGAACATGAATAATCACCTTTGGAATTATTTAATTCGTCGTTGGTTCATCAGAAATAAGGTTAGCCAATTCCAGCTTCTTGGATGGTCGAACCAGCTCGGAAGATCGAACTAGCTCGCTCAGCTTGTCCAAGTGAGTGTCAATCCAGCTCAGCTCGCCTAGAATAATGTCATTACAACTCACTTGAGTATTAAGCTCATCCAATATAGTGTCCATTAGCTCATCCAGCTCCAATGCAGTGTCGGTCCAGCTCACATGAATGCGCACATGTTTGTATTCGCGAGAACTGAAGATCACCTGGTTTGTAAATGGCATAACTCGCACATATGAACTCCGTTTGATCTGATTCTTCTTCAAGGAGCTCCATAATTGAGTTGAGAACATTCTACAAGTGATTTCATGCGTAGAAAGCCTCGTGATTTGGAAGATATGAGTCAAACAATGAACATATATCATTACTGCTTTCCATGATATCTTTAAGGTTAATTGATCGTTGCTTCCACTTAGTAAATCTTTCCTTTTCCAAGTTAGATCCTGGATTAATCATGGTATTATCAGCATGATCTGATGGTAAAACCTCGGTTGAGTCGAGCTGGTCGACAAGATCGCTATCTTGAGCCGTGTCCATGATCCAAGCAGGTCGGTGCTTGAACCAGGGCGCATCATTCCCTCCCTCTTCAAAAGGATTTGACCTCAAATCAATTTTACCTGAAACAAAAGAAAATGAATCAGACAAAAAGAATTTTGAAAACAAGTAAAATTCAATAAAGGATAAATTTGGAAAGAAACTTCCTTGGAGTTTTGAACTTATTTCCCTCAAGTATTTCCAGTTCCATGTTCCAAGAACACAAGTGTCGTGTCATTCTCCTCTGCTTGCTTCCATCTGAAACTGATCCTTTATATCCTGCACTTTCAAAACAACTAGAGAAACCACATCAAATCTGCGAAAGAAATAATCAAAGGGTTTCTCTATCCTTAAGACATCAAAAACAGGATCCAAGCTCTTAGGATAATCATCAAGCACGTGGGCAAGCATCAAGCAAGTAAACTGATCACCAAAAATTGGTTTATCAAGTTCAAAATTTGGCCAAGGTGTCAAACTCATAGGAAAAGCAAGAGACAATGCCAAATTTAAAAGATTTTATTCATGAACGAAATCAAAATGATCTTTTGGCCTAAGCAATTTTGGTTCATGCTTTTTCCTACACCAAATCTCTTTCAAAGCACAACTCAATGAAAACAATTCATGAAAAGGTTTGAGCAAAACGTTTTTCAACCAAGTGAGAATATGTTTTCTCCTTGAAATTCTCGGTTTCAAAACACTTTCATGAAGAGTAGAGACAATCAACTCATGATCCTTACAGTGCTTTTGGTTTAGACAGGAGAATGACTGAGTAAACACCTTTGGTTCATGGAGGATCGGTTTTGGCTTAGGATGCTTCTTTCTTGGGCCTGAATCTCCTTTAGAAATCTGGTACTCGCGGATAGACGGACTGAAGAACCTCTGATTTGGAAAATTCATAACTTCTTCATTCGTGAAGCTTTTCATGCGATTCCAGGCCTCAGTAAATCCTTGTTGATTTGGCTTTCCAGGAAAATTGGATACAAGACAAAAGACCTTCTGGTGGCCGAGATAGCCTTCTTGGAGTGAACCTCTATCGCTGACATCTCCAAGGTAGCCGGTTTCAACAAAGCCTCTCCAAAACTCATGTTGGGCACGGTCAATGCTTTCATTTCTCAGAGGCTGAACCTGTCTTTCCTGGATACTCAGAATAAACACTAAAATACCAGGATCAAATGTGCAAGACAAATACTTGTTCAAATCATGAATCAAGATATCTTTTCCAAGAACAAGTATCACACATTTCAGCCTGTCAAGATGCACATCAAAATAAACATTACAGACCAGAAATTTATCAAGATATGCAATAATAGTATTCATTCTGAAGACGGGCATATCCTGCTCAACATCTGAACACACAAGCTTAAGTTCTGATTGAGAATTAATTATCAAAGACTCAAGATGTTTTTCAAAGAAAGTATTGTAAACCACAATATCATCAAGGCTCAGAACAGCACAATTATCTCGAAATGATCTCAGAAAATGCCAAGTCTTATCAGTTTCAAAACACACAAGATCAGGCTGCAAAACAAAATCACAAGAATCAAGATCACAAAAATCATTTTCAGTTCTAAGCGATTCCTGTTCCAGCAACTTCTTAACCAAAATTTTGTTCAAGGCACAAGAGGGTGCAAATAAATCATCAGTGATCAATGCATGTCTAGAAGAACTCAGATCAAAACTATTTTCTTTGAAAACAAGCGAATCAAAAGATTTTCTAACACAAAAGTCAGTTTGTTTCAAATCAATCTCAAGAGACTTTTCAAAATGATCAAAACCTTTTCTATGCTTCAAGAACTGATCAAAGGTCAAAATAATTCAAGAGTTGATGCCTTATCATTTTGAAAACGTTAATGATCAAGAAGTTCATCAGGTTTTAAGATTTGAAAAGAATTAATCATGTTATCAAAAACATAATTTGAAACACAACATTATTTCATCTTTTCAAGACCAAAACGAGTTATATCATGAGTACTGATCTTGACAAGCATATCAGGCAGAGAATTAATCAAATCAGGTTTCTCACAGTGCTTGTGAAGATCAGGAGGCAAAGGGCCGGGAGATGAAGGAGCAGTAGTTGTGCCGGGTCAAAGCAAAAATGATTCTCCATAGCAATGGATGTGATGCTTGTTGCTTCTTCATCAAAGACTGGATCACGTTCGTCCTCCATATCAAAGATATGATCTGGACCATAATCCAAAGATATCCAAGTGCCAAGACATGGGCATTGATGTGGATAGTCCAGTGGCTCTTCCTCAAAAACATGTGGACACAAAACAAGACTACTCGGAAGCTCCGGTTGCAAAACAGTTAGTTCTACATTAGCGTGCTCATTCTCAAACACAAACTCAGGTTCAAGAGAAGGAAGATCACATTTATCCTCACAAGTGATCAAGCTTTCAATTAGCTCTTCCTCATATTCATCAAAGGTAGGTAAAGAATCTGAAAAAAAATAAACTCTTCAAAATTGTTTTTAGATTTACCTTTGGCTTTCTTGCTGATGAACAAGGATGGCTCAGCTACTAGAGCATGTGTGGAAGTGCTCTTCTTTTGGCTTTTGTTGATGTCCTTGAGGGCTTTGTCCACTTCCTTCACAAAGTTTTCACAAAATTGTTGGACATCAAACGGAAAAGGTTGCCTCTTTGGATCAGCCACATCTCTGCTTGTTTTTCTCCTTATAGGTGGTTGTTCCTGCACACTAACAAACTCATCAAGATAACTCAAGGGATATTTAAAAGGGGCTTGAGAGTTAGAATTTCGTTGGGGCTTCTCCTTGTTACTCTCCTTGAGAAGACCAAACATCATAACCTGAAAATCTCAACACCAAAAGTTAGGAAATAAATCCTCACACTCTCAATGTGTTTATCCTCACTCACACACGTGTTTCACTCTGATTTTTAAGGTAATCACTCAAGTTTCTTCTCAAAGTTCTAAGAAAGACAATCCAAGTTCCCAATGAGTTTCCCAAGCAAACAAACAATGAGATGAGATAGAAAGATAAGAAAATTTGGATTTGGAATCTGCTTTAACCTCCTCAAAGGCCGGATATCTCCTCGGCCAGCAGGCTTTCTCTTCCACCACCAAACCACAAATCAAATTTTTCGTTTTCGATCTTTTCTTTTCTTTTTCTTTTCTTTTTTCTATTTATTTTTATATAGTGGATGGTAATGAGGGGCCCAGATTCAAAATAGAAAGAAAAAGAAGTGTTTGAAGAAATTTAAATGGAAGATGCGAAGAATGGATAGATGATACCGATTGAGTGGCTCTGATACCACTTGATACGTCCTAGATTCGGACAAGATCACTCAATCGGACTAAGGGGATATGAACTCGCCAAAGGGAGAACTGGTGGAATGAATGGTGACACAAAGGGTAGCGGAAGGCCCAATGATACTACCAGAATTCGATCGTTGCCGGATGTGACGCACCGGTCCAACAAAAGAAGGTTCGAAACTTGGAGATAACCTCACCAAGAAACTAAGAAATGTTCTAAGCAAAGAAAAAAAACTCATAAAAAGGGAAAATTCTGATTTATTTTGTGGCTTGTGATTACATATTTATACTACTTGTGGTCAAAGAAAGACTAAGAATTTTTGTGGAAACTAGAAACTGAGAAATCACAAACAAAGACTAAGACCTTTGACTAGAAATAAGTATGTTGTTGAATGCCTCTTGATATAACCACGACCGGGACTTTGAAAGGTGAAGAATATGCTCCTGATATGGGCCAAGACATGTCCACTTGAGGCCTGGTCGAAATCCATCTTTTGCCTTAGCCAAAATTTGATCGGTTTCTCCATTTGGCCCAAACAAGTCTATTTTGAATCTTTTTGAAAACCATCAAGCCAAAGGATTTCTTGGACATTTAGAACATGAATAATCACCTTTGGAATTATTGAATTAATCGTTGGTTCATCAGAAATAAGGTTAGCCAATTCCAGCTTCTTGGATGGTCGAATCAGCTCGGAAGATCGAACTAGCTCGCTCAGCTCGTCCAAGTGAGTGTCAATCCAGCTCAGCTCGCCTAGAATAATGTCATTCCAACTCACTTGAGTATTAAGCTCATCCAATATAGTGTCCATTAGCTCATCCAGCTCCAAGGCAGTGTCGGTCCGGCTCACCTGAATGCACACATGTCTGAATTCGCGAGAACTGAAGATCACCTGGTTTGTAAATGGCATAACTCCCACATATGAACTCCGTTTGATCTGATTCTTCTTCAAGGAGCTCCATAATTGAGTTGAGAACATTCTACAACTGATTTCATGCGTAGAAGCCTCGTGATTTGGAAGATATGAGTCAAACAATGAACATATATCATTACTGCTTTCCATGATATCTTTAAGGTTAATTGATCGTTGCTTCCACTTAGTAAATCCTTCCTTTTCCAAGTTAGATCCTGGATCAATCATGGTATGATCAGCATGATCTGATGGTAAAACCTCGGTTGAGTCGAGCTGGTCGACAAGATCGCCATCTTGAGCCGTGTCCATGATCCAAGCAGGTCGGTGCTCGAACCGGGGCGCATCATAGCCCCCAACTAACTACAGCAGTACACACTCATCAAAATAGACTACAAGAACAACTACATGAAGACTGCATCACCTGTAAATATTTACGAAGACCAACAACTCCGTTCGCGACCCCGCGTTTCCGCGGGGCTAAACCCCTAACGTACTAAAAACTAAACAAAATATATGATTTACATGATAACATTCCCAAACTACTATATGTGTTGTACTAATAACATCATCGACGTAATTCAATAACTATAAAATTGTATTGGACTTGTAACTTACCAATTTCTCACAACGCTAACATAATTTAACATGTTATCTCATGTACTTTGGCGTAAAACATTATATTTTGAATGATTGATCTATTTGTGTTTATTTTGTTTTTAATTATTTGGATCTATATTATGCTTCGTTTCTGAAAGAAGGTTTTATTGATAATGCCAAATTTTAAATCTGACACATTCTTCTACATCAAAATTATATTTATGGTCTTAAAAACATAAGACATATTAATTTAGAGATATTTTCATGTGATTTTTACAATTAATGTAATTTTCAATATATTACTTTTGTCCAGATTTATGGTGGTGAATTGCGTGTAGTTCATAATCATTTTCTCCTTTAAAATTCTATAAAAAGAATTTATTTATTATACTAAAACACAATAGTTTTTGTTATAACAAAATTTAATGTGTTTATTAGATGAAAATATAATACATACATATTATAATTTTTTTTAAAAAAAAAACAAAATACGAAGAGAAATGTATATGATGTTGAGTTTAGAGAATAAATAATAAAAATATAAAAATGTAATATCTGCAAACTATAAAATGTATGTTTATTTTACTTACTTTCTGAAAATATTTATTACTTCAAATAAATAACTTTATATATCGAATGTTGTAATAATATATTAATATTAATTAACAACCGATAATAAATCATATCTATTTATCTATTATAATAAAGTAGACTAGCCTCTTTCCTTAGTCTGCCACATCAGCAATTACTTAGGGGCATTTTTAGACACGTGGCACACAAATCTCTCGGTTTGTTCGTTAGATATTCCGTGTGGGCTTTGCAAACAAAATGGGAAGCCCAGTCAGGATCTAGGTTTCCTCTTCGTCTTCGTACCGACGGAATTTCCAGAGATCGCTTTTCACCTCCTTGTGACGTTTCAACCTTCCTTTATTACGTGCTTAACTCCGATCTTCTGCGTGATTATCCCACTCATCCCATGAGGAGCATTCAATCGACCTCTTTGCATAGCTGGCTGAAGGTTCGAGTATAAATATCCACCTTTCAATGCTGGACACCACAACTCAAACGAGATCCAGAAGAATAGTTTGTTCTAATGGGTTTTCTGAGATTTTGGGAGGTGAAGAATGTGAAGAAAGGCGGTGAGCTAATGGTTTGGACATGCTCCTCTTTGACGAGAAGGTAATCACCACTGTCTCCTATAAATGCTTATACGAAATTCCTATTTTTCAATCTTAATATTTAGTCCTCAGGATGCTGCTTATTGAGACCTTTTCAGTGAAGATTCAATTTACACGTTAAGCGGTTTCAACGTGACTTCAGCTGTTTTGATAGCTCAAGTCTTTCTCTAAGATACAAATGCTTCTGCTACTTTGAGTTCTGTTACAGGTTTAGAAATAGAACTATATTTATATATTCTTAAATACATTTTATTCAACTCCACGTTCTTAAGACCGTTTGGTTCACATCTGTCTTTGTTATGGCTTCTAGCTTCTAGCAAACGCAACACAAATCTATGCTTCAATGAGAAAATTTTCCTGCAATCATTTTACAAGGTAAGAAACAACCCTTTTTACAAGTATTTTCAATGGATTTTCCACAATTGTTGTCTTTCTCTGCAGGTTGTGGTCTCTGTATCAGAAACAAAACCTCTAATCATATACCACAGGAACGTTGAGAAGCTTCTTGAGTCAGAAAGATTCTACAAGTTGTTCCAGATTATATTGAACAAGATCTCTTGTCTTGATTCTTGGCTCAAGGGTATTAGTACCTGAATATAATTTTCAAGAAGTAGGTGAAGAGGTTCCGCTCTCTTTCCTTACAATATCAAAATCAGACCACCTGAGGATAAATCCCAGCTCTTGAGCTTGAAGAATCGCTTAGAAGATGACATGAAGATGGTTCAGTTTCAAGACAACAAGAACCAAAGTATCCCTCATGCACCTTAATATCATTGCATCTTTGCAGGGATGTAAGCGTGTGTGTTAGCATGTTTGACGCCTTAGCTTTTGCATGCCATAACTAATACGAAAGCTACAGGTCTGAGCCAAAATCGTGGTGGCCACCAGCATAAATCCGACACTATTGATCGCATCAAGGAACGGGATGAGGAGAAAGAATGCATCCCTCTTTTGGAAGAAAGGTAACAAATTACTTCTTTACTTTAAAAGATGAACTGCTATGGAAGTCACTTGAGCTTTTTTGTAGCTCTTATGTTCTTCTTGTCTCAGGTCGTTGGAGTTGTTTCCGGTTTAGTCAAAACTGAATCTACAAAACATCTTTTCATGTTTTAGTGACTTAGAAAATTGCATCTCATTTCTAATGTGTTTTCTTGTGTTCTTGCCATTAGTTGATTATACTCTGTTTGCAAGTTTATAATCTAAGCAGTTACATGTAACACTGATTTTTTTTTCCAGGCTCATCTACACCCGTAAACAGCTAGCTCTTGGTGGTGGTTTTGGTGTTCTATGAGTAGTAACTCTTATCTCTGTCTAGAGTTTCTTTTCTTTCTATGATTAAAAAGTGATGAGATTTGGATTTGATGCTTTGCTATTTCAGTGGATTTAGAATTAATGTACCAATAATATGTTCAATATTGATGATATATAACTGCATATGCTTTTGTTGTATTTGGTTAGTTTTGATGAATTATCTTTCATTTCAAGAATGAGTTCAGCAGAAAATGGGAGAGAAGCCACGAGTTGGGTCGGAACCAGACCACTAAAACTGCTATTGAGTTGAAATATAATACATATATAAATTGACAGAACTACACATGGTTAAATTCATTTGATTTAATGATAGTTTTATGTAAACGAGATCAATTATATAGAATTTTGTATTTTTATAAACTGTGTGTAAATGCCTTAAAATACCTTAAACACCACCTAAAGTGAAATAGACCAAAATATTTTACTACAGAAGCATTTATTCATCTTATAAGTACTCCCACATAAAAAGTGACGGTTGATATTCGAACGTTAAGCTTTATAAGACATAAATGTTGGGGAAAGAGTCAGATTCATATGTCCATATCCCCTATATATTAATCCTGGAGCATTAGAACTTTTAAGTGTAGCCACGTGTCATCACCAGGATGATTTTCAGAATCCATAGGAAAAAGTTGGTCCATCTAATTACAGACTATACTTTTATTAAATTAACATTCATATTGATTGGTAGTGCATAAAAGGATATTTAACATTCTTTCCTTAAATAAAAGATACGGAATTACCTAATATAATTAACATATATGTGACAATTAATGTTTTGAATAATAAAGATTTGATAATATATTTTGTATTCTTCATAAATTTTTAATTTATATTATTAAAAAATAAAACAATCAAATTAACCATATAATAAAAAATCAAAAAAAAAATCTTACATATTATATTATGAATTTTTAAAAACAACTATAAATTACTAAAACAATAAAAGCATTACAATCAAAAAAATTTGAACAATGTTTTTATTTTTTTTTGTTATAAAAAGATACAAATGATCATAATATCATATGAATATTAATTATCATTTAATATATATTCAGATTATATATATATACTTTAATATTTTTTAAATTAAACTATATATCATATAAAATATATATATGTTAATTATATACTTATATGGATCATTACAACATATTTTGATACACACATGTCATTATAACATATTAATATACGACCTATATATATTAATCCTAGAATATTAAAATCCTTAAAAGCAGTATTGAGAAATATTATGTTATCACTACAATGAGAAATCTTATATATATTAATCATGGAGCTATATATACGAGCTTTTTTGGTAGTTACATGTTATCACTACAATGATTTTTAAAATCTTAAAGAAAAAATAAGTTAGTCCATCTAAATATATATTATAACTTTTATTAAAATAATTATCAGATTAGTTATTCATGTATAAAATAATAATTTCTATATTTCCTTAAATAAAAGCTACGAAATTACTTAATATGATTAACAAATATGTGACAACTAATGATTTTGAATAATAAATATTTGATAGCAATATATGTATCTTTCATCATTTTTTTTCAATTTTATATTCTTGAAAGACATTTAAAAATCACATAAGTATATAATAAAAAATCTAGAATTTTTCTAATTTGCTATATTTTGAATTTTTTTAATGTAAATTACTAAGGCTCTTAAAAATCTACGATGAAATTGTTTTGATCAATTCTTTAACTTTTTATTATGACAAGAAATAAATGATCATAAAATCATGTAAATATGAAGTTTCATTTAATATATATACATTTATTTCAATATTGTTTAGATTAATATATATATATATATATATAAAAAAAATACATAAATATGTTAATAAAAAATATTCATATTAATAAAAATAATATTTTTGTCACAACAAATATAAAAATGTTAATAAAATCATATGAGTATCAAGCCTCAATAAATAAATATTTATAATAAATATATTATATATCTATATCAATATCATTTTATTTTAATTATATACTATATAACATAAATAAATGGTTTATTTTGTTTTTTATCAACAAAAAGTTTTGTAAATAAAAAAAAGATTGTTTTTATTTATGTTATTACTCGAATTTAATTGTATACGTAATAGCTATTCGCTTCTCAATTATTCAATATATTTATTATTGCATAATAGTTAAATTAATACAAAATAAATAGGGTTAATTGGTGGAATAAAAATAATGAAAAAACAAATAGGCAAATAACCATACAAAAAAGTTACCAGAAGTGAGAGGATAATTGTGCAAAATGTGGACCTTTCTCTTCTTCACAGCGCGTCAATATATGAAACAAATAGTAGGGTCCACAGACATAAGTGTAAAGTGCGGCCTAATATGTTCTAAATGCGTATACTATTCTATTTGCATAGTCCATAATAGTATGGTATGTTAACAACATTACTTAAATTTTAGGTTTCACACATTATGGTGTACATTATAGAATAAATGGAGCGACAAACAAATAAAAAGTTGAGAGAGAGAGAGAGAGAGGAAAGAAATGATTGTATATAATTCTATGTTTCCAAATAGCAAAGAACACAACAAAATTATATCTCATTTGAAAAAAATCTTACTATACTATCTAAATGTGTAAGATAGTATAGAATAATATATAATATTTTTAATATATTATAATTAATTACATATTGGTTGTTCGATGAGAGAACAACACGGAAATATAGAAAATATGAGAAACTGTGTAAAGTTTTAGTTGAGTTAAAACTCTAGATTGATCAATTCACATCAAATTCTTTAATCTTTATGTTTTAAGTATGAGGTATCATTTGAAATATAAATTAGATTATACTATATGAATTTATGATATAGTATAGACTTTAATTTGATTTCTTAATCTAACATGATATATCAAATGTTATAAATATATATATATATATATATATATATATTTGTTTTAAAATTTCAAAACACATCATAAATAGAAAAAAATATATATTTTTTGTTAGTATTTTATAAATTTAGATAATTATTTTTAATAAAACTAGAAGATAAATAAGATTAGAGGGGAAAACATTTTACAACAAAATAAAAAAATAAAAGAAAAACAAAACCACTACACATACTTATATAAAGGGGTATAACAACAATTAATACACAATATATATAGTGTATTCTAGCCATGTAGTTGCTATGGTCATTTACCAAATTATTTTTTTTCTTATGGTTATCCTTGCTAATTTCTCAAATAAATAATATTGTCTACAAATAACTTTTATACATAATTAATCTTCATTATGCGCAAGCATGGATCTCAAATGTAACTTGATCATATCATTTCAAAAATATGATTCTTCATATTGAAGTGAGATGGTGAATTATAATATTTGAATGATATCATTGAAGCCCAATGTAAATTAAATAAGTTAAAAAAAAATATCAACAAACATCACCCTACTCATTAACATTATATTGACGATTCATAACTATACGTTTGGAGACTTATGACATCATGGTTGAATAATCAAGATTAATATTCAACGATAATTAATATATTAATTTCACTACGCGCATGCGCGCGGGTAATCATCTAGTACTTATATGTCAAGTAGAATCAAACATAATTGAAACTCCAAGAAGACACAACGAATAAAATAAAGAAGGTAGAAAACTAAATATCAAGATCGATAGTTTTTTTTTCCGGTAAAATGTTAAGCTTACCATTTTCTGAATAAGAGATGCATTGTTGTTATTGAACAAATCTGAATAGTGGTTATATCTCTTCTTCTGATTTTCTTCTTTGATTCGGTTACTATTTCCTCGGCAAATTTAGGATTATGCAATCCAAACAATATTAAAAAGCGCTGTCAACAATGATATCTCTACAAACAGATGACTAAACTTTATTTGCTACGTGGTCAATTTTCTTTTATCTTAAGCTAATACTTTAAAATCAAAAAAAAAATTATATACTACAACAATAACTATTATTTCTAAAGCTATGTTGGACAATAAAAAACAATTTCTCTTTCACGAAATCTATTTGCAAATCTCCTCAAACTCAAACATATATATTTCATTAACATCACATTTATACAATATTTTAATAAGTATAATAATTCAACTACAAACCAAACATATATCCACCAGAATAGTTACTATTCCTTACATGTAGAATTAGAACATAGTAATACAATATTTTTGTATTCATTATCAAATATAACAAAAACAATTCATAAAAAACACAATATCGAAATACACATGTGAATAACCAAAAATCGTACAAGATAATCACAAAACAAACACATGCATTTACATGTTTTTCATTTGGTACATCAACTTTGGTGCAACTATCAGCTATTTAATATATTTTTATTGAATCGATCAGTGAAACCACTAATGTTCTTCTTCTTTGACTTAAGTAACTCTTAAACAAAGTAATGCACTACTATCACTACCACTATCAAATTGATCAAAAACAATTTTGAACTCATTAGAGAATAAAACATACGAACCCGGCGCGTAGCGCCGGAATACCACTAGTTACATATAAAAAGAAAACATTGCACAGTAGTAAATTTGAATAAGACACATGAAAAACTATGTTATAAAATTACGCAACATATTAGATCAAGTATTAAACAAAAGTATATAGTTCTTTATATAATCAAATATCTGACTGGCATAAAAGTAAAAGATATCTCCGCGGATGTATTGATCAAACTCTAGTCAACTTATAATCTTCTGCCACCCCTAGAAACTGTAGCATGTAACTAGAGATTCTGGGCAATGCTAGTAGTTACACACAAAATGATCGTGATATGCTTACCACTAATAAAATTTGTTACGAGTATTTTACTAAAGCTAGTGGGGGACAGAATACTTTTAGGGTATATGTGTTTCCATATTACCCTCCCTTTCTCGTATTATTATTGGCTGCCTGTATAACCAGTCAATGGGGTACGAAGAAGAAAAAACTTTGCAGTGGAATTTCAAGGTAGTGCACAGTTTTCTTTTTCACTAAAAGAAAATTTAGTTAACATTGAAAATATACACTGACCGGCGATTGAGAGAATCCCGGTGGTTCAAGCCCGCGAACTAGAGATTGTTATTTTCTTGGAGTTTTTCGTTTGTATGTCCTATCGGCTAATCCGGTCGGTTCTGTGAAAAATGCACTTGGTGTTACAAAGTTGATTAGTCCGAAAACATACCACGATGCCCACCATGTTAATTACTTTGGCCAAAGCCCAAGTCGGGAATTAAACTCAAGACCAACATGGGTTCACATGCTGAATCCCAATAAAGTAAGACTATGCTACCACCACTTGATTCTTGGAGTTCTTTCCTAAATGAATCATAATTGTTCATCGAATAATAAGTGTTCCATTTTATTATACTTGCAGTTATTTACATTTTAAGGAAAAAAAAAACAGAGAAGAAAAAAGTATTATCTATCTTTGCGGAGCTTTGAGAACAAAGCTTAAAATACCAAAGATTTAAAACTCCGGATTTAATTAGAAAACAACAACAAAATTAAAATAACAGAAACTAATCTAAAAAGTGATGGAAGAGAGAGCTAAAAATACCGCAAGAAATTAATGAAAGAAAATGGTAGTCAACGGAAAATGATGCAATTGATTCGGTGTTTTAAAATAACAAAAACCAAAACTAGAAATTAATAAACAAAAAAAATCTCTTTTTGCTTATTATTATTATTTCGGGTTATTTGATCAATTTTGCGTTTTCATTTCCACGTTCATGCATTGTTTTCCTTCGTCGTCCCCCCCAAGGACGACGACGGATCTGTCTTTGTATCTACCGAAAGAACAAATTTCATCGTCTCCATTTCCTTTGGCTTTACAAATATAATTTTGTGAAGGAAAAAATGTCTTTTCTTGCACCTTGTCAAATTTTAGAGCTGAATATTATTTCTGCCCAAGAACTGATTCCAGTGGCACGGTGTATGAAAACATATGCAATAGCTTGGATTGATCCGGAGCATAAACTAACGACTCGGGTAGACAATACGGGTGGAACAAACCCTACATGGAATGACAAGTTTGTTTTTCACCTAAATGATGAAGCACTCTACGATGGGACATCAATAATGGTTATAGAAATCCATGCATTGCATTGGTTCAAAGATATTCATGTTGGAACGGTACAAACGTTGATCAGTGATCTTGTGAACCCTTCAATTGGCATGAGATTTGTTACCCTTGAGGTTCTTCGTGCGTCAGGCCGCCCTCACGGTCTCCTAAACATTGCTGTGGGGCTCATTGATAACTCAGGCCAAAGCATGCCTCTTTTGTTTCAAGAAGATTTGATGTTTCACAAGAAAAACATATCTTCAAAAACCATAGGGCTTCGACGTTCCAAAAGTGATACAAGCTCAATGGTGGAATCACCAAGGAAGGTGAGACATCCAAACCGTGTAAGTTTTACTACAAACTCAGGCTTTGAGAAAGATGAGTTTTCATCTGATTCTCAAATGGTTGTGTATGAGCCACAAAGAAAAACTCCAAATACCATGTTGAGGCAAACAAAGCATATCGTGTATGGGACACCAATGAGGCCAAGGACGAAAAATGCATATACACCCAAAAGGAACAACATTGAATATGGAACACCAATGAGGTCAAGACCGGTCGTGATTACAGAATCTGATTTGGGACCTTCAGCCTCAGTTGTGGCCGCTCAGATTGCAAAGGAGAAGGCATTGACAGGAAGAGATGCAGAGAGTACTGTGATAAGTGTTGGTGCACGAAGCGTTGAGGGCCTTCGGTCTAAGCTAGAAAGGTGGCAAGCGAATTTACCGGTCGTTTTAGACGTCGGTTCAAGTTATCAACCAAGTTCTGACTATAAAACAAGCTCTAACTTCAAGCCCAAATCAAGTTACAAGCCCAATGAAACTGTCCCACAAAATAAACAAATGATTGTAGCTCCTTTTCAAATGCCGGGTGGGAAGAACAAGAAAGGAGGAAATAATGGATTGTTTTCATGTTTTGGTAATATTTGTGGCATCGAATGTTCTATTGTTTGTGGTGGGTCTAGTAGACCAAAAACATCCAAGAAGAAATCGAAGAAGTGAAAATTTCAAACCATATTCCTTCAATTATAAAGGATTCTTTTCACATGTTTTGATTTCTCAAGCTTGTCGATTTTGCTACTCAATAATCAAATTCATAATAGTAAGAGAGGGACAAAAAAAAGTAAAGTATCTCACTATCATTTTCTATATAATAGACTTTTTTACACCCTTTTATTTCAGGAATATCAAATTACAAAATCTACATGTAAATTTTCTCAAATCAAACATTTGTTAAAATCCGTGTGATATCACTTACAAAAAAAGTCAGTGTGATACTCCACTTTAAACATCAAATGAAAAACAAGAAAATGAACACATACTCTGAAAATAGGTGAATCTTTCTATTTATATTAGTTTAAATTGGTTTCATTTGTCTAAAATGTCGATCATATAATTAATTACAGAGAAACTTCAAGCTCTTATCAATTTTTTGGTAAGATCATTTACAAAATACAAATAGATAAATGTTATTAAAATATTAAAAAAATCTTATGAAGCTTGTAATAAGTATTATTAAATACTTGTAATGTAGCTTTAAGTTTTCAGAAATTACAAAATGTTTTAAAAGCTACATTATTAAAAGACATGTATCTAATCCATTTTCCAACAATATTTTTATTCTTATAAAAAGTGATAATATTATATATATATATATATTATATTAATATAGCTGATTGTTCAGTGCCACCAAAGCATGACCGCTTTGGGTAATTGCGGCGCATTTGGTTCAACGGACTAACTGTGACATCCTGATCCAACATGGCTAAAATGGTCAATGATATTAAACAATTGTTTTCAGCCACAAGAGCCAAAACAATATGTATTTCAAGAAAATATGATTCGATGACACTTTTGACAAAACCCACCAATACGAACAAAACCTTTAAGAGGAAAAAAAGGAGGGATGAGCATTTTGACAAACGCTCAGTGAAGAAAGTTATAGGAGCTCCGAAATCATCACCCAACATTCACCACATAACAAAATCTTTATCAAAAACGTCTAGTAAAGCCAGAGCGATCAACAAGTAACCAGGATAAACCCTGAAGATGCTAACATGAGACTACACCACCTCGATTGGTTCCCGCGTTTCTCATGTTGTAGAGTGATAGTTAACCACCTCAATCGGTCCTTGTGAGGTTAACACCTTTACGAGATTACGCTACCTCTTATGGTATCCGCGTAATTCATGCCACCATATTCACACGATCACGTCCCCTTATTTGGTCCACGAGCAATCATTGCTACAACATTCTCAACTTCACACATATGCACACCGCCTACCCGGTCCAGCAATAAATCATGTTACCTCATTCGGTCCCTGCATGAACCAGAAAGAAACGATGCAACGCCCAATAACTCTCAATCATGTTGCACCGGCACACATAGGACTTAAGCCATTCAATAACTCAGATACTATACCCACTCAAGCTTAATCCCCACACAATGCAAACAGCCGCATATAAGTCGCAATCATCATAAAACCATATCTTTTAGAAACCTATGAATAGATTTAGGTGTTTACACATTACAATAAAATATATAGGTATATATATATATATATATATGATATATGTCACTTATGAAACAAATACATGTCTGCTTATATATAACACATATGTATGAATGGTTTATAAGGAAACTCCTACTATGAAGCGAGAATGAAAAAAAGGAAGAAGAGATCATATCAGTCCTCACCTTGGACTTAGATCTGCGAGTTGAAAAGAGAGGAGAAGGAGATCTGCAACACAAGGCTTTCTTAAAACCAGATCTACAAGAGAATGGATTGGTGCTTCCACAAAAATATCCGGGAAGAGAGATCTAAGATAAGAGAGATAAAAAGAACGAGAAATAAGTTTTATTACCTCACAGGTGACCAGATCTAGAAAGAAGACAAAAAGACATTTAGACACAGACTTGAATCGACTTGCTGAGATCTTTGATGGCTTGACTTTATCTCCATCAGCGTGAAAATACTCCAAGGTGGCATCATCAATGCAGCTCCTTTAATGGTATCATACCAAAAAGAGGAGAGAAAGAAAAAGGGAAGAAGAAGAAGATCTAGAAGAAGAAACAAAAGGAGGCGGCTAGGCCAACAAGCCAACAGATCTCTAAAGTGTTTTCTCTTTATGGGAAAACCTAAGGGGGATGCTTTCTTTTTATATAAAAAGAGGTGGAAACCTTAAGGTTTACTATGTGGGGCAGAATTAAAAGATGGGAGAAGATGGACTTTGATCCAAACTAATAAAAAAAAAGTCCATATACTGTTGGCCCCAGATGTGACAACTCTCCCTCACTTAAATGAGGAATTAGCCCCGAATTCTATACTAAACCAAGAAAACCTCAACTGTTAAGAAAAAAATAATGAATTTTCTGACTCATATTGGTTTTGGTTGAGACTAATCTTCTAGGTTAGGACTATATAGTCCTTCCTAGGCTTTCACACCACTTGTGACTCCCCGACCCAACATAGTTGAAATGGTCGGCGATATCAGGACACTTGTCTCCAGTCACAGAGTCAAAACAATATGTCTTTAAAAAAATTAGGATGCCAAGACACATTTTACAAAACCCACAAATATGAACCAAATCTAAAAGAGAAAAAGAAAGAAGGAGGTGTGAGCATTCGATAACATCTTAATAGGAAAAGTTACACGAGCCCCAAAATCTTCAGCCTACATTCATAAGAAAAGCTCTACCTATAACATCGAGTAAAGCAAGAGCAACACACAAACAATTATCGAGGATAAAATCTAACAGTGCCAACATGAGAATATGCCACCTTGATTGATCACTACGTTTCTCATGTTCTCGCATGGTAGCTCACCACCTCAACCAGTCCTTGTGAATTCAATTCCTCAACGCGATTACGCCACCTTGTTTGGTCCGTACATATTCCGCGCTACCATATTCACATGATCACACCACCTCGTTTAGTCCCCACGCGATCCATGATACAATATTCTCAACTTCACACACATGCACGCTGCATGCCCGGTCAGCAAGATCATGTACCATTTACTTGATTAGGCTTAGACTTTGTACACTTGATTCCATTTTATTATCATTCCTTCATCCAATCTTATCCAGATAAATTATTTGAAGACGTCAATACGATTAGACAAAAGCAAACTGTCGATAGACGTAAGTTTATCGAGCTAGTATTCAAAGAAAATGAGTTCAGTAAGCACAAGAAGATTGGAGTTTTTGTAGGTGACATGAGGAATTTTCAAAATGTTTGAATGGATTACTTGGATGAAAAGTAAAAAGAGAGAACTTGTTTTAAAGGACTCAGAGGAATAAAAAAAGATAACCTAACAAGAAATAGGTTAGACAAAATAGGGAGATTAAGCATACCAAGCCAATACTCGAGCTTAAAGGTTTGCTGAGCAAGTAATCTTTTTAGAGACCCAACAATTGTTGTACAAAACAATCGTAGGGTAATTATGAATTGGTCAATGGTGGTAGTGTGTAGTCACATAAAACTAATTGTATTGAGTTAGATTGCTGATGATATTTCTAATAAAAAAAATGTATTTAAAAAGTGCATCAAGTCTTTGATATTTCATATACTCCATGTTCTAAGTTTTTCATATCACTCTCCCACAAATAACATTACTCTCGTAAAACCGTAACAAACGGATAGACGTCAAAGCTGTGGTCAGATTGGCTTGTTGAATTTCTCTATTGAACTTAATGTCATGTATGAGGTCATGAATGATTAGTTTTGGACGAATTCCATTCATGAGGAACTAGTGACTCGACAAGAAGTTTGTAATTTGAGCCCAAACAAGAAGGTGTTAATGTGGTTGGCACAAAATGGATATTCAAAAATAAGATCGAAATATAGTGAGCAATAAAGATTGGCTTATGGCACAAGAGCATTCAAATATTGAAGGTGGTTAATTCTATGGAACATTTGCTCATGTAACTCGTCTAGAATCCATACATATTTTGTTTTGCATTGCGCGTTGTTGAGGTCTGAAATCTACTGAAGTGTTCAACCAAAACAAGGGTGTTCAAGTCTGAAGTTTTAGCGGGATTCATTCAAAACGGTGTGATGACGTGGCTAATGAAAGCATAATGTATTCAAGGATAAATATCAAATTGAGTTATTCTAGGAAGCAGAATGTGAGATTTGTAGTTATCTTGTGCGAAAGATCAGATCACCTAGTGTTGGTTTTTTAAGAGACAAAACACACGAGTTGGTGAGAGGGCAATCGTGTTCATAAGGTGTTTAGAGTTTAGGAGTTGTTCAGTGTTGATTCACAAGTTGTGAAGTCAAACAAATTTGATTATACATATTAGGTGTAATTTATTTAAAGAATCCCTAATAAATAAATATTTTCGTAATATTATTTTTTAAGATCTATTCTCTAGGTTTTTAATTTGGTATCAGAGTGGGAACCTATCTAGATCCACTGATCTATAACATGTAGAGATCCTAAGGAGAACATGGATTCATCAAAAGAGCTTCTGGCTGTCCAGAGAACTCTCATGCTTGATGATAACAATTCAGGCATTGGAAAGTTCGGATGAAGAAAATACTTGAAGGCATTGAAGAGGATGTATGGACTGCTGTGGAGTCAGGTTGGAAAGAACCAAGTGTCAAAACAGAGGATGGCGAGTCTGTTCCAAAACCTAAGGAAAATTGGACTGAAAACGATAAGCTAGGATCAAAATATATTTCGAAAGCTATCTCTGAGATCTTCAATGTAATTGACCCAAAATAGTTTAAACTTGTTCAAGGATGTTCATCTGCGAAAGATGCATGGGATACTCTTGTAGACTATTATGAGGGCACTTCAACTGTCAAAAGAACATGAATGGATTATTTGGCTGCTCAGTTCGAGAACTTGAGGATGTCTGAAGATGAATCAATAACATTGTTTAGTTCTAAGCTGAGTGCAACTTCCCACGAAGCCACCGTGCTTGGCAAGGAATACAAAGATAATAATTTGGTTAAGAAAATGATTTGATGTCTTCCAGAGAAATTTGCTAACTTCAAACCATTGCTAAAAGTTGGGATGAACACTAATGACATTAAATTTTCAAAACTTCTGGGAATAATTAAAGAAGAAGAAATGGAATCGAGTGGAGAGAAAACTAGGAAGGAAAAAGGATTTTCTCTTTCTGCTGAGAAAGATGAGGATAAAATACAAGTACTGCATGATACTCTGAATCAGAAACTAGAAGACAGTATGGGACTGTTGGCTCGAAATTTCAAAAAGGCTCTAAGGAGAATTTAAAGAGGCCAGGGAAGAGGTCAAGGGTACGAGCAGTCATCATATTCAAATCAAGAATGGAGAAAAGACAGGGAGCGAGCTGGTTCTAGAAACTCAAGAATTGATCGAAGTCAGTATCCCAAGAAACGTGATTTGCAATGCAATGAATGTGAAGGATATGGACATATCAGTTTCAAATGTCTTCTTACTAAACGAAAAGAAATCAAGTGTTTTGAGTGCAAAGGATTTGGACACACAAAGGTTGAGTGTCAAAACTTACTCAAGAATGGAGAAAAATCATTGTTGAGCTTATTGAATCTGAAGACGAAGAGAGTGCTGACAACATGATGAACCTAGTTGCCTTGATAGGTGAGAAAGTGGATGTTAATCCAATTGTGGACTCAGGGTCAGAAGATGATGATAAAGAAACTGATCCAAAGGTAGAGTTTCAGAAATTGTATGACAACTGGGTTTCATTAAGCAACAACAATCAGAAGTTGCTCAAAGATAAAGCCTTGTTGAAGGCTCAGATCAATATACTTAAGATGGAAAGATCTTCTGGAATGACTGAAAATCTGATCTCTCCAAAAGGCAGCATGCAAATACAAAACCCAGTTGAATAAAATAAGATCAATGAACTTGAATTGAAAGTAACCATGCTGACAGAACTTCTGAATCTGGAAGAAGGAAAAAAACAGGAACTTGGAATTCAATCTGAGTGAGAACTATAAGAGGACAAGGATGATGAACACTAGACCTAAAAAGCTTGACAAGATTCTAAATATAGGGCAATCACCGAATGTTATATGGGGACTTGGTTACCGTGAGAACGAGATGAGAAAGACTCATGTGCCAAGTGCAGAAAAGTCTACTTCTAATGCATTCTTCCGTGCAGTAGGACTACCATTGACTGAAAAGAAGACAGTGCAACATGTAACATGTGCTAAGAGTCAGACAGAGAAGAAGACCACCACTAAGAAGATTATCTATAGACGAAGTTGTAAATCATGTGGTCGTCAAGGGCATATTGCAAGGTTCTGTTATGAACACTTCAACAACATACGAAAGGCATGGAAAAATGGAATGTGCTATCCTGAATTAAAATTCTATGGAAGTATTTGGATTCCTAAGTCGGTGCTGTATGCAAGGAAGGCTAAGGATGACTTTGACGATGAGTTTGATGTCATAAGTAACATGATTCAGACATACAAAGTAGAAAGTCAAAGAAGTGACTGATGACAGATTACAGATTACATTTAACATGTAATCTCTCGCAAATTGAAGTGGAAGATGATACTAAAGAGTATGCGAGAAGCTTGGTTGCATACATGTCTTCTGAACAGTTGACATGGTGGGTTTATTGTTCTAGCAGGGTATGAATCTCCTAAACAATTAACTATCAAATTAACCCTAATCTAAACACAAAAATAATACTCTTGCCAAGAGAGATAAGGTGTAGTACTTAGGGATCGAATCCACAAAGAGTAAAGACATTCAATAGATTTCTTATTTCTAAAGACTAAGCTAGGTAAATATATATGTAGTAACAATCAGTTTAAGGAAATATTCCTTATCAAGAGGTATAGATGAAATATGAAAATATGATATAATGTAAATATGAAAATATGCTATTAAACTAACTAGATGCAAATGTAAGTATGCTAGACCTAGGGTTTCAAGCTTAATGGATTATAGGGAATAGGAAGCACGAAAATGTAAATATTCTTGAACTGAAATATTAACTATTCTGACCCTACTCCAACTCTCGTATGCGAGCAAAAGAAAATACCATTGATTGCCAGCTAAGTCCTGATGTCCACCGACAGTGAAATTAAAAGGAAGTGTGAACGAGATTTGATATGTTCACCAAACTAATTAGATCAGCTCTCGCATGCGCCTAACAACTTAGTTCATGGAGTCTGTTTTGGCATAGAACCTACCCTCGTAGTTGTCCATATCCTACTTTCGAGATCCTAGTTAGCTACTCTAGAATGCAAGCATTAAGCACAACTCAATTGATGGATATTAACTTATCCTAGCAATCCTACTTTTGGATTAATCCATGATTGCTATCATTCAACCCTAAATCTAGTTGATAAATACTCATACATAATTAAAGCAAGAACAATAGTCTGAATATAATGCATAGATAAAATACTGGGGTTCCAGTACAAATCTTCCTAACGAGTTATGCATCTTCTCCCATCAAAGCTATATTAGAAAACTAAACTCTCCAGAACCCCCTATTTTATGTGAAATACATAAAGCATAAATATATATAAAACCCCAAAATCTAGGTCAAAACTCGTCTACGGCATCTTCATCATTTGTCTCTAACTTGAGCTTGAGATCGGCTGTCTGTGATTTGGCCTTCGAACGATGACAAGTGTGCAACATCAATCAAGCTTGGTCTTGTTACATAGGTCGACGCCAAGGTAGTGTCGTCGATCAATGACATACTTGTACTTTGACTCTCTAACTGATCAGCTACAGAGCGCACCTGGACCTATAAAGAGCCTAAAACATAGTCTAGACACACATAATATAACCTAAATAGAGCCTATAACATGGCCTAAAACTCGTAATAAATAGGCCATATCAACTCCCCCATAATTAACCATTTGCTTGTCCTCAAGCTAACAAGCCTGTGAAAGAGGTTTTGAAAAGCGAAGACTCACACAATGTCTAAGTATAACTGTCACCCTGCTTTGTTGCAACCAAATCCTATTAAGTCAATCATAGAGAAACTTTATATACCTTATCCTAGTATAACAACCAAATCCATTCTACCAACAACTTAGAGAATACTAGTTTGACTCACCCATCTACTGATTTCATTTCTTTGCATAAAATAAAAGTGCAAGCTTTAACCTGGCAGTATCGATCAAAGGACATATGGACTCTTACCCCTGCAAGTATCCAAGCAAATATGTAGTCTTCTCTGATCCCTTTCCTCTCTCTCTTCTCACTTCTCTCAGACAATGTCTCTTTTCTTTTGAGGGTATCATTTTCTTTTTTAATTGATTAAGATATTTGGACATGTTTCCATGAATCAAGCCCTAATTTTTTTGCCACCAGATCCTGTTCACTTCTTTTTGACATTTATATCTTTCTAAAATCATATGAATCAAGCTTTAATGGTTGTAGCCACCAAATCCCATTTGAGTCCTTTTTTAATCTGAAGGGGAGAGAGAGAGGGGAATCAGAAGCACACAGACTTTTGCCTTCCAGACTTATAGAAGGAATCCGATCCAATGTATACCAAGCCCCAAAGCAAGCAATTAATGTCAGGATTATTGTTGGAAATCAGCTTCGCTTCCTTCAAAATTTCTAAGTAAGTGTGATATATTGGCAAGATGATTCACTTTGGTATCTCTAGTAATCTCTGCAAACAACCTTCTAAGAATGGTGCTTATAGCATGGTTAGTCAATAATAAATCTTGATCATAGTCCCCTTCTTGACTCAATATAACTTTTTTGAAAAACTTATATAATTGTAGAAATAAAACTCAAAAACAAATAAATAGCATTAGCAAACCTCCCCCAAATTTAAATTACACTGTCCCCAGTGTAATCTGTCCTGGATTGGTTTAGGAAAAATACAAATCATAAATAAATTATTTAAGTATAAAACTCGATACCTCTCTTTATAAGATGGTGTTGATCGATGGTAGGCAGGTGTAGTCGATCGATGGTCGCGATCCATTGTCGACTGATGGTGCCTCTATGGTGTCGATCGATGGTGGACTTAAACAATGTGTAAAAACAAAGTAAAACTTGTAATAAATAGTAGTATAAGTAAAAACTAAATAAGAAGTTACTAAACAGTGGGTTGCCTCCCACTCAACGCTTGGTTATATTCTTAAGCTCGGCGTTTGAACTTTCTAACTAGAAGGGAGGTGGATCAACACTTGGAAAACAAGTGTCTACATCTTCTTTGCTCTTCCAAAACCATGTACCAACAAAGCTTCTCATTGCCTAATCTCTTTTGGCTTTCTCATTCTTTATGATCTCCTTAGCAACCTCCTCTGAATGAATTCTCCTTTGTAGATTCTCAATACTGCGCTGTAAAGTCTGGCAGCTGTAGACTATGATATATCCTCTAATTGATGAGAGATATCTTCCTTCATTAGGCTTTGAGAAAAAGCAATCTCATCAAACTTGTCTTCTAATTGTTTTTCTGTTGCGGACTTCTGTCTGTCGAATTCAGTATCAATCGATGGCATGATGCTGCCGTCAATCGATGTCACTCTGTCTGCTCCAATCGCATGATGTCTTCGAACAATATCCAAATCTTGTTTCATCTCATCCATGCGTGTAGTCAAGCCGTTGAGGCACTTGTCTATTGGATAGTAGACATCATTAAGCCTCTTGTAGAAATCATCCAGTGACATCTCTTGAGCTTTGTAGATCTCCCACAATCTCATCAATCTCTGCTATGTTGTATGTCTTTTGTTTCTGCATAGACATTGCGATCTTTGCTGCATGTTCTGGTAAACCTATGTAGCTCTTCTCAAACATAATAGCTCTCTCTAGAACTGCTATGATCTCTGCTTCTTGCATATTCACGACTCTACTGTCTATAAATCGTGCATTACCATTCTCATTTTTTTCCAATGGAAAATTCTTCTGCCATCAGCATCATAAGCTCTCTTTCCATGCTCTATACTACCGTCAATCAATAGTGGCTTTATCCCGTGGACTTCCGGAACCATAAGGATTAGAAGTACAAAACTGGTGCACCCCTGGAAAGGTAGTGTCGATCAATGCATGGCTGTCGTCGATCGATCTTGAAGGTTTGGAAGTGTATAGATCATTATGGATCGGCTCAGTCTTTTGCTCCTTATTTTCGATCGATGCTTGTACTTGTGCGTCGATCGATGGCTGTGGCTGTTGTACAAATAAATTACCTGGTCCATTAGCCATAACAAGGACATCGGCTACATCCTCCTTAGATATGTTTAGAATTCTCCCATAAAGAGCTCGTGCACGTCCTTCTGTGTCTCTGAAGATTCCAAACTCATCTGGTCTAAGATAAACAACATTTGTATCTTCTGCTCTTGGTTCTTGTTCTGGTTTGCATCTGATGTTGTTCAAAGGAAATAAGATGTTGTTGATCGATACTCGATTATTCACTTTCACATTCATTACCCATCCAGCTTCTTTTATTGCTAGGCCGCGAGACTCAGTCAGTTCTTCCTCTCTGTATTTTGTATCATATTCTTTGTAAGCTTCACTATATCCTCAATATGCCTAATGTGTGTCGATCGATCATGTATGATGATCATAGATCGATGCTTGATAATCAGACTGTTTCCCGAAAAGGTTCCCATCTCCATTAGCCATCGCAAGTATATATGCCACATATTCCCTCGTGACATGCATAATTCTGCCATCCATAGCTCTTGTGTGACCGTCCGAATCTCTCATAATACTGAATTTATCTGGTTGTAGATAACCATATTCCCTCTCGCGTTCTGCAGCCGAATCTAGTTTGGACTCTGAGTTAATACCAGTATCGATCGTTGGTGATTAGTTACCATCGATCGACGTCAATTTCCCGAGTTCATGGGAAACGTGAAAAACACCAGCCTCTTCCATAGAAATACCTCGGTATTCGATTATCTCTTCTTCTTTGTAGTCTTTGTCATGCTCGAGGTAGGATGGGTTGTAACTGAGATCTGCATGGCTGTTGTTGATTAGTTCTGAAGGGTGAGTGTCGATCGATAACAAAGACTTGGTGTCGACCGATTGTTGAACTTCAAGCTCGTCCATCGATTGTCTGGGCTGGGTATTGATTGATGCGCCAACTGTTGACTCCTCATTGAACTCATAATTGCAGAAGCATGTGCCCACAAGCTCTGCATCATTACACAATTCAATCAGAGTAGCTTTGTTCTTATTCTTAACATGTTCACAAAAAATATTTTGATCAATTAGAGATAGATACAACATGTTTATCTTCATATCGCAGATAACTCCCACAATGGCCATAATTACTCTCCCAAGTAGTAGTGAAGAGTTCCAATTTGTCTTGATGTCCATCACATGGAAGTCTACTGGGACTAGGGTGTTGTTAATATGCACTGGAACATCTTTTACGATCTCTCCTAAGTTCACTCTTGAGCAGTCTACAAATGTGAAAGAATCATTGGAGGGTTCCACTCTAAGGGTTCAGCTCCTCTGCCATAGACTTTGGCATAATGCGAACTGATGATCCAATATCACAAAGGGCATTGGGATATTTGTTTCCCTTGATGAAGCATGGAACCACAAACTTTCCAGGATCACTTTTCTTTCTCAGACAAGTCCTTTTCTTCATTGTCTCTCTGAGATGATTGAACATGATTTCTATATCATCATATGTATCCCTTGTTTCTCTGAAAAACTTTCACAATCTGTGAGTATAATAAAATTCATCAAAATAAATGTCTAGAGGAATTTTGAAAACTCTTTTAGCAAAGCTATCCATCTCCGTCTCATTGGCTTCTCTGCGTTGGTGTTTGGGGATCTTTTGCTTCCTCTTGGATTTTCCTTCATCTTCTCTATCAAGATCCATAGCTTCAAACGGGTTTGTATTATGTTCTGAAACGTCATGGTCGGATGCACAATCAAACTCACATTGATGTTTGGCAGGCGAACCGGTTTTCTCATTTGTCGATCGATGCTAAGGTTGCACTGTCGATCGATACGCATATCACTCTATCGGTCGGCTCTCTGAATTTTTTGTCGATCGATATTAGTCGATTCACACGAAGCCACTGATAATGCATGATTTGCTGTTGATTAATGGTCATTGCTTGGTGTCGATCGACACCAATGAGAACTGCTGAATGAAATAGAACTTTTTACAAGAAAATCTCCTTCTTGGAGCTTCTCTCTCTTAACTTCATGCTAAAAATCATCATCAATCAATGCATTGACGTGGTGCTTCTGTCCAACCTCCAATTTCTGCTTAATCACGCTCTCATGCCTCTTAATGGTTTCACTTCTCTGCATCACTTGATTCTCGAACTTCTTCACATGGGTGCTGAGGTTTTCGAACTTAGTATTGAAGTTGAGATACACACCATCTATTTTTCCATTGAAATCCACTGTCATCTTTTGCTGTCCCTCTAAAAATCTGTCAACCATTGCTTCGATCTTGCTTTCTTAAGCTTTTGGAGGAGGATTCTGGTAGTAGTAAGATCCATAAGTCTTGTTGTTGTTGAAGGGCTTTCGCGGTGAACCCTGATTAAAGGTACTCCTTTGACCATTCCCATAGAAGTTCCTGTTGAAACATGGATTCCCTTGTCTCTGGAAACCATTCCCATCAATGTAATTTACATCCCCTTCTTCAATCTCATCTTCTCCAAACTCTATTGCTTATATTTCTGCAAAAGTACCCTTCTTCTTGAGAAATTTCTGAACACTATCCAGTTTTGCCTTGACTTCTTCAATATGCTCCTTGCTCACAGCTGGAGTTTATTTCCTCATCTCAAAGTCTGTGTTCTTGGTACTGCTGTTGGATGCCAGATTCTCAATCAATCTCATAGATTCTTCAGGACTCTTAGTGCTGAAATTTCCCTCACTTGCTATGTACAAAGCCATCTGTTACTTTAATCCAATACTTCTGAAGAAAGTTCTAAGAAGCTGCACTTCATTGAACCCGTGATGTGGACAATCTCTCTGGTATGACTTGAATCTGATCTAGGAGTTTCTGAAAGACTCTGAAGGTTCTTGTGAAAAAGTATCAATCTTGCTCTTCAGATCTTCTGGTCTTGCGTCATAAAAGAAGTTACGCAAGAAGGTGTTCTTGATGTCAGAGATCCTGGTGTTAACTGCTTAAGCCAATATGAAGCTTTTCCAGAAAGTGAGTACTTGAAGATCATACAAAAGAGATGGTCCTCAGGGACTCCATTGGCTTTAATAGCAGTCACTAGATCCTCAAATTGCTCTAGATGATCTATAGGGTGCTCAAGTCGCAACTCATGGTAAGGTGTCTGGGCTACAAGTCTGAAGAAAGCGGGCTTGATCTCAAAATCGTTTCTCTGAAAAGCTGGAGGACGAATGGCGGATCTGTTGGCGTAAAACTGGTATATACGGTCGTAGTCAGCCATTGTTCTCTGAGAAGCTTGGCATTAGCTTCAGGTTGAGCTTCTGCAGCGTCTGCTTTCGCTTCTGCTTTTGTATCAAGGATTACATTCCCCTAATCGTCTATCTTTTGACATGCTACATTACTAAGATGACCGTTGAGGTCACGGAAGTCTCCATTCTCATCCTTAACCAATACTAAATTCGCAACCATCTAAAGTCGTCTGCGGCTGTCGATCGATGAGGGTAAGTGGCTGTCGATCAATGAGGTGTGATCGATGTCGGTCGATACTCGAGTTATGATGTCGGTTGATGCTGTCCAAAAAGAAGTGTCAGTCGACGATGTGTAGATGCCATCGATCGATGCTTGTTGTCTTTCTTTGCGGATTGTACGTTAGAGTTTCTTTGGGTCTGAGAATAGTAGTTCTTGTCCTTTATTACTCCTGGTACTCTTTTGCATGTACCTGAAAAACAAAGAAAAAAAATTTAGTAACTTGAAAGTAAAAACAAACCTAGACTAAATCCTAGAAATTAAATCTAATGGCGATCAATGCTCCCAGGCAACGGCGCCAAATTTGACATGGTGTGTTTATTGTTCTAGCATGGTATGAATATCTTAAACAATTAACTATCAAATTAAACCTAATCTCAACACACAAATAATACTCTTGCCAAGAGAGATCAGGTGTAGTACTTAGGGATCTAATCCACAAAGAACAATGGCACACAATAGATTTCTTATTTCTAAAGATTAAGCTAGGTAGCAAACAATCAGTTTAAGGAAATGTTCCTTATCAAGAGGTATAGATGAAATATGGAGATATGATAATATGGAAATATGCTACTAAACTATCTACATGAAAATGTAAGTATGCTAAACCTAGGGTTTCAAGCTTAATGGATTATAGGGAATATGACGCACGAAAATGTAAATATTCTAGAACTCAAATATTAACTATTCTGACCCTTTTAACTCCAAATTTCTTATGCGAGCAAAAGGAAAGACCATCGATCGACGGCTAAAGCCTGATGTCGATCGACGGTGAAATCAGAAGGAAGTGTAAAAGAGATTTGATATGTTCACCAAGCTAATTAGACCAGCTCTCACATGCGCCTAACAACCTAGTTCAATGGAGTGTATTGTGGTACAGAACCTACTGTTGTAGTCGTCCATGTCCTACTTTCGAGATCCTAGTTAGCTACTCTAGAATGCAAGCATTAAGCACAATTCAATTGATGGATATTAACTTAACCTAGCAATCCTAGTTTTGGGGTAATCCATGATTGCTATCATTCAACCCTAAATCTAGTTGATAACTACTCAGACATAATTAAAGCAAGAACTATAGTCCGAATATAATGCATTGATTAAATACTGAGGTTCCAATACAAATCTCCCTAACGAGTTATGAATCTTCTCCCATCAAAGCTATATTAGAAAACTAAACTCTCCAGAACCCCCTTTTTTATGTGTAATACATAAAGTATAAATATAAAATGCTAACATCTAGGTCAAAACTAATCCAGACATCTTTGTCATTTGTCTCTAACTTGGGCTTGAGATCGGATGTCTGTGTTTTGGCCGTCAATCGATGGCAAGTGTGCAACATCGATCGACCTTGGTCTTGTAACATCGGTCGATGCCAAGGTAGTGTTGTCGATCATGAAAGTCTTGTACTTTGACTCTGTAACTAATCAGCTACGTATTCTTCTCCTCTAAATGTTCCAAAAACTCCAAGTATCTCCATATATCTCCAAAACGCACCTGGTCCTGTAAAGACCCTAAAACATAGTCTAGGCACACATAATAGACCCTAAATAAAGCCTATAACATGGCCTAAAACTGGTAATAAATAGGATATATCAACAGTCAAAAGAGATCTCATGGTATTTTGATAGTGGCTGCTCAATACACATGACTGGAGAACAACAAGTGCTGACAACCTACAGTGAGATAGGTGGAGGAAAACTGACTTTCAGTGATGGTGGTAAAGGTAGTAATGGTGTGGTGGGAATGGTCTAAGATCCAGAGCAGCCATCATTGATTAATGTCTATTATGTTGAAGGGTTAAAAGCCAATCTAATAAGCATTAGTCAGCTATGTGATTAAGGACTCAAAGTTGTTTTCACCAAGACTGAATGTCAAGCAATAGATGTCAACGAAAATGTAATCCTTGAGGTAGTCGGATCCAAGAACAATTGCTAAATGTGGAAAACATCAAACACTTGTATGTGGGGCTTCAGAATCACAGCTTGATCTATGGCACAAACGCATGGGACACATGAATGTTAATGGGTTGCATAGAATTGTCAAGGCCAATTTAGTAAGGGGAGTACCTAAGTTGGACGAATCATCTAGACCAGTTTGCAAGGCTTGCTGTCAAGGGAAACAAATAAAAGTTTAACACAAGCAAGTCAAAAAAATCACATCTAAACATGCGTTGAAGCTGATACATATGAATCACATGGGTCCTATCTAGACAAAAATTATTGTAGGATGTAGATATATATTTGTTCTGGTGGATGACTATTCAAGCTTCATATGGGTGAGATTTCTGAGAGAGAAATCAGACACATTACAAAGCTTCAATATGCTGGCGCTCGAAGAAAGGTAGAATTGCTCAGATCCAAAGTGATCATGGAGGGGAATTTCAAAATGAAGTGTTGAACATTGTTGTTAGGAAAAGGGAATCAGACGACAACTCTCAGCTCCTAGCACCCCTCAGCAGAATGGTATTGTTGAAAGGAAAATTCAAACTTTGCAAGAAATGGCAATAGCAATGATGCACTACAATCAAATTCCTACTAGATTCTGGGTAGAGGCTATCAGTACAGCATGTTATATAATCAATTGGGTCTACGTCAAAGCAGAAACTAAAACTACACCTTATGAAATCTGGAGATGGAAGACACCAAACTTAAGTCATCTTCACAATTTTGGGTGTGTCTGCTACATACTCAATGACAGAGACAATTTGGGAAAATTTGATTCCAGAAGTGATGAAGGGATATTTTTGGGATAGTCAACTCATAGTATGGTTTTCAGAGTGTACAACAAAGCTACCAAGATGGTATGTGATGCTGTAATTGTCGTGTTTGATGATAGAAGTGGGCGATGCGTAGAATAAGTAAATCAGGATGAGAACCTGACAGTTGATTCAAATGCGAAACTGTTCAACACAAACTAAGAATCTCAGACAAGTGATTTGGAACCAAACAAGCTCAAAGTTCACAAAAATGACTCTGCTGATGATGTGATTGGTGAGTTGGATGCTGACAGAGTGACTCGAAAGGTTTAGATCTACTTCACATAAATGGTTAAACTCGCATGTTTCATTTCCATCATTGAGCCCAAAGATGTACATGAAGCCTTGAAAGATGAGTTCTGGACTGAAGCATGTCATGAAGAACTTGAACAGTTTACTAGGCACGACGTGTGGGAATTGGTTCCAAAACCATTAGGTGTGAATGTTATCAGCACAAAGTGGATTTTCAAGAGCAAAATAGATGAAAATGGGAATGTTGTAAGGAATAAGTCAAGACTGGTGGCTCAGGGATATTTTCATATAGAAGGAGTTGATTTTGACGAAACATTTGCACCAGTCGCACGTCTTGAATCCATTTGATTGCTCCTTGGCATTGCTTGCAAAATGAACATCAGACTGTATCAGATGGACGTAAAAAGCGCATTCTTAAATGGTGTACTCCAGGAAGAGGTGTATGTGTCTCAACCAAAAGGATTCGAAAATCCAAAGTTCCCTTGCATGTTTAAAAATTGAAGAGAGCATTTTATGGTCTGAAACAAGCACCCAAATCTTGGTATGAACGTCTTACTCACTTCTTACTTGAGGCTGGATTTAAGCGAGGAAGTGTTGAATGAATATTTTTCATCCTGGTGAAAGAGAATGAAATGCTGGTAATGGAAATCTATGTTGATGACATAATTTTCGGAGGAACTAACGAAAGCTTGGTGAGAGATTTTGTTGAGACCATGAAAAGTGAGTTTGAGATGAGTATGGTTGGGGAACTAAATTAATTTATGGGGCTTCAAATCAAGCAAATGGATGAGGGGTTTTCTTATCTCACCGAGTACGTATGCAAAGAATCTGGTGTCTAGATTTGAAATGCACCTGTCCAAGGAAACAAATACTCCCATGAGCACAACATGAAAAATGTTCAAGGATGAGAATGGTGTTAAAGTAGATGAGAAGCTCTTTTGAGCAATGATAGTGAGCCTACTGTACCAAATAGCAAGACGACCCGACATATGCTACAGTGTGGGTGTGTGTGTGCGGTACCAAGCAAGTCCTCGTGTATCACATATGAATGCGCTCAAGCGAGTCATCAAATATGTGAAGGGCACTGTGAGTCTAGGAATGTACTACACAAAAGATACTAACACAAGTTTAGCTGGCTTTTGTGATGCAGATTGGGATGGGAGCTTGGACGATGGGTGGAGTACATCAGGTGGTTGCTTCTTTCTAGGCAACATAATGGTATCATGGCACAGCAAGAAACAGAACTGTGTCTCGTTATCTACAGCAGAAACTGATAATGTTGCTCTTGGAAGTTCATGTACTCAATTGTTGTGGATGAAACACATGCTGGCTGACTATGGTATGAGCTCTAACCCATTTATTGTCAATTGTGATAATCATAGTGCAATAAATATAGCGAAAATCCAGTGTTGAGAAAGTAAAGAATATGTACGACTCATATGAGGGTGATTCCGTACCGCAAGTGGTACTTCAATATGCATTTACCTCTTTATGGTCAATGGAATGTGGTACGAGCTCGACTTTCAGAAATACTTCGTCATCTTCAACACACAAGATCTCGAGAGCAAAAGAGGAAGGCAATACATCCTCAGATACTCTCTTACTAGAAGACATAATGAAAACAACAAATGAAGAGAAAGAGAGAAAAAAAGATTCTTTACCTCAAGGAAAGTTTCTTGTGGAAATAACCAAGTAAAGAATTTGAAAACTCAATCCACATACATATAGAAAAAGAAATCTACTGTTCACCCTTGGACTTTCAGTCATTAATTCCACCTAAACTTACCTAACATGTCTAACACCTCGAAAGAACATCAAAGCGATTCTCGCAAGCTGGGGGGCTAACTCTTGGGGTTAAAAACGCTCACAACAGAATCAATGTCTAGACACAACCGTAGACACATTTCACCTCTTTGAAGTAAAGAAGCAAGCGAGAACTAAAACCTCGTAAGAATCAAAGAAGCAAAGTAATGAACTCTAGCTTGATATCTTCTAAAGTAACCTTCAGAGAAAAGACGATAAGACGAGAAAGCGATGTGTCCAGACGACTAATAAAGCAACCACATCGCCTCCAACTCTTGTTGCTCGTGGGCAACAAGACACGCACCACATCTCGTCACCTATGGGTGATGACACATGTACCACATGGGTGACGAGACTGTGACCAAGTCTCATTGCCCGTGGGCGACGAGACTGTGACCAAGTCTCATCGCTCGTGGGCGACAAGACACGTACTGGATCTCATCACCCATGGGCGACGAGATGGTCATCAAGTCTTTGACGCCCGTGGGCGACCAGACCATCATCAATTCTCTACGCCCATGGGTGATGAGACACATGCTGTGTCTCGTCACCCACAGGTGACAAGACCTTCATCTAGTCTGTCTCCCATGGGCGATGAGACCATGATCAAGTCTCGTCGCCCATGGGCGACGAGACACGTACTGCATCTTGTCACCCCTGAGTGATTAGACCGTGACCAGGTCTCATCGCCCATGGGTGACGAGACCATAACAAGTATTGTCAATCTCTCCTACGAGTCCCACATTGATCAAACTAATGTTCATTTCATCTCGATTGGATTTTCTGTTGAAGCTGTGTGATCTAAACATCAAATATTTGCTTTCTTGTAAAACTTTAGATAAATCGTATAAAACGCTAATGTTTAATTCAGCGGCATTGTTATCTTAACTATACGACCGAGTTTACGACTTCACGGAGCCAAAGGTATAGAAACCAACACCGTATGATAGGTGATTTCTGTGAACAAAATCGTAAAAATGTAAAGTCGAAAGACGGACCAGAAAGGTCTAAAACATGGTAAAAGCCCAGTTACGGTTTTAGACGAGAATCCGCCCAAACTACAATGACTGTTTACTTGATTTCCGCAGAAGATAAATGGAAAAGAAGATAAATTTCATATTTCCAAGATAATCATGAAAGATCTAGAAGATAAGGAAGATTTCTGCAAAGAGGATAAACTTGAATCAAGGGAAAAAAAGGAAAGATGACCGACCTCGGACGCATATATAAGAGAAGCCAAGGCGAGAGACGCACAGATAGAAAAATTTCAGCAAACTTAGCACTTAGAGCAAATTTAGGAAACTTTCATTTTTGTTATCGAGCTGCGACTCAACTAGGTTTTAAAGTCTTAGGTGGTTAGAACTAGGGAACACTCTGACAGCTCTTGCGGGCGAGGCGTTTACCTATTGTAAACGTTCATATTCAGATTCGTAATAAGATCTCCATTTCTCTACTATTTATTTCAATTTTATTGTTATCTTGTTTGTTTGAGTATTTTGACCACTTGACGTTTGGCTTAGAAAAATCTGGGATCTCAGGGAAATTTAGGGTTTCATGACCTTCCTCCGATTACATAAGCGACAGTGTGAATTTCGGTTCCCAAAACTGTCTTTAAATAATGTGTGTAAGAAGATCGCTGAACATAAGAAAATAAATTCTCTCTCTCTCTCTCTCTCTCTCTCTCCCTCTCTCTTTCTCTCTCTCTCCCTCTCTCTTTCTCTCTGTTCTTCAATAAACTTACATAGTATCAGAGCTTGTAAGCTCCTAAACCTATATTCTCTTCTGAAAATCTATTATACTCTTCCTTCTCTTTCATCCTATCGGTTTAGTTTCTGAAAATCTCGTGATACTATCTATTACCCACTGGTCCATAGCTTTTTGAAATCGAGCAAAACAAGGCAGTGGTGATTCCAGTCACTCTCAAAGGAGAGAACGACCTTCTCTTAAGATTTATCAAGAATACCCTTGGTGGAAGAGGTTTATGGTCCCATATCACATCAAATGAGGCTTTAAAAAAAACCAGCCAAGGAGAAGATGGCAAGGAGATGGTGGTCGTAGTGAAGGCTAATGGAGTCAAGAGGATCTCATGGTGCTTTATATCATCCAGACCTCACTTGATGGTCTCATAATGGAGTCCAACTCTTACTGTTAAAAAGCAAATGAGCTGTGGGACACACTACAAAAGGTTTATGGAGACATATCCAACCTTAGTAGGGTATCTGAAGTGAAGAAAGCTATCAACTGTTTGAACCATGAAGACATGGATTTAACCAACATTTTGGTAAGTTCAGAGCTCTCTGGGTAGAGCTGGAGATGTTGAGGCCAAGCACCACTGACCCTACCATTCTGAATGAGAGGCGTGAGCAAGAGAAACTGTTTGGTCTTCTCCTCACTCTTAAACATATGCTGAGGGCAGACAAATTACCTACTATTTTGAAGAGGTGTGTGCTCAGATCCAGAAGGAGCAAGGCTCAGTGGGGCTCTTAGGTGGTAAAGGTGACTTGAACATGGCTCACAAGGATGAACCTTCAGCTAACAAGGCCAACTTCAAGCCAGAAAATCGGCGAGTTACTTGTGAGCATTGCAAGAAGAGTGGTCACATAAACAACCAGTGCTGGATCCTCCATCCATATATCAGGCCACCATCAAGGTTCAACCAAGCCATAGCACATTAAGCTGTTCACCAGAATGTCCAGAAAATTGCTCCACAACCGCAACAACAAAGTGAAGGGAAAGCCATGAGTTCTACTGCACACATTGCTGAAAAAAACTCTCAGCTACACCAGGATGATGTATTCATCCGTAATTCAGACATTGAGGCTCTCATAAATGCTCTCCAGGCAAACTCTGGTAACATTAGTAATAATGATCACAATGCTTTAAAATCTCCCCATTGCATATCACATACTGCTAGGCAATTAATCATTGATTTAGGAGCTTCTCATCATATGATTAGGGATGCTATACTGATTAGAAATGTTCAGCCTGCTTTAGGAAGTGTAGTGATTATAAATGGTGATAAAATACCCATTGACGGCATAGGAAATCTGAAACTATTTGATAAGGAATCTAAAGCTCTTTACATGCCATCATTTACATCTAACTTGGACTCAGTTAAAAAGTCTACTACTGATCTAAATTTTCATGTGATTTTAGCCCTAATGGGGTTCATTTCAGGATACTGAGACAAGTAAGATGATTTGAAAGGGTGTGAGCAAAGGAGACCTTTATTTGCTAGAAGACACCAAGTTTAGAACATATTTGCCTTCTGCTTTTAATTCTAGTTCTATTTTAGCTTGTGATGTATTATGGCATGCTAGATTAGGTCACCCTAACTCTCGTGCTTTAGGATTGATGTTTCCTAATATCTCTTTTAAAAATGATAGTTCTGAGGCTTGTATCCTAGGCAAACATTGCAAATCTGTTTTCCCTAATCTATGACTATCTATGAGCATTGTTTTGATTTAATTCTTTCTGATGTGTGGCCTGCCCCTTGTGCTTTGTGGGAACCAAAATTTTCACCGTTGATTTCCGTAATCAGAGGAAAGGTAATTTCCATAAT